>JAOEHY010027815.1:0-12133 GCA_025447955.1 Psilopsiagon aurifrons | reverse complement strand
TCTTATCTCAACCCGTGGGAGTTGCATTCTTTCGATTCTCCATGTAGCAAACTGCGTGGCTGATTTACGGCCTAAACTACGACACTCATAACCTGTCCACACAATCTTTTTTCTACCATCTCAAATCCATCACCCCCATGAGATCATTTATTTACACTGCCATATTTTGCAGAATCAGAGAACTGAACTTCTGGAAGAGTCTTCCATTTCAGAATCACACGAAACCATGTTTGATTTGCTTCTGCTCAGACTACAGCCATCACTGAAAATTGCTCTCATATTATTTACTTCACCTATGGCACATCATATATACGTGGTAAGACCCTCTCATCTCTTTCAATAATGAAAATGGGTAAAGTGGTAACTTTAGATAGCTCTAACTGCAATGGTTTTATTATAGCATCCACACTGGTGAATAAATACCACATCAATCTAGCTTGCAGATGTTTATTATGAATTACCTTATATGCAAGTCCTCTTCAAGACTACTTTTGGGCTTTATACCTGCCACGGCTGAATGAAATAAACATGAAGACAGTAAAAAAGCAGACAATCCCCAAGAAAGCATTATTTAATATTTGCTATTATGTTAATATTTTATGATGCCTTGCTTCCTCCACAAGGTATGTGGAATGCATCACCAGAGTCTACAGTCAAAAGCCCCAGTGTATTCTCACACATCAGGTCACAATACAGACATGATAAAGCCTCTAACTGGCAGTAGGTGTCATTACATTTTTTTTCATGTTAACTTCTGCAGAAAATACCAAACACTATCCCAACAAGCAAAGACAGCAATTGTATAACTTATGTTTCCAATATAACCTTTTAAAACCTTCTCTGCATTTGCAATGAAATGTTAGTATTGGATAGCTGCTTAATTCCTTAATGGCAAAATCATACATAATCTCATTGAGGAAACATACTATACATATGTATAGCTGATAACTGAAGAATCAAGTCAGGGTAATTTTAGGCCCACCAACAAAGTAAGGGGAAGGGAGAGGTTAATTCTCATTGACGGCAAGTTATTTACATATGTTAACACTGCAATACTTTCAGCTGATCGCTGTTCGAAGAACAAAATGATGCAGTATTAATAACGCTTTCATCAGTGACCATACAAAAATTACTTTGATAGGCATAAGTTTTAACACAAGCGTTGTACCAAAGTAATTCTACCGCTGACAACACAACTGCTCATAATTCAGCCACCCACAGCACCTTTACAATGTGCTCTAGCTTTTGTTCAGGTTACCCTTCTGAAGATAGCCACTTACTTCTCAAGTTAGCCAAACTACTGCTCAGCGTTTCCTTAAAAACCAAACACATTTGGTCATTTGGAAGGTTCTACCTTTCAAATAACATCCAGCTGCTGGGAATAGAAACACAGCCAAAGATACAATAAAAATACATTTCTGCAGCCTTCAGCAGTGAATCGATCATAGAATTAATTATTACAGAAGTGTTTTCCCTTGGACAGCATTAGAAAGTTAATCAATTTGATTTGTGGGCTGAAGAGAAATCAATATTTACGCAGGGGGGTTTCTTTCAATTATTTTTATGCTCACTTCTCAACACAATAAATTAACCCCTGTATCTGACAGAAGGTCTAATTCTCATTTGCTGTGGCACTGTCCTGGTTCCTTCAGGGACAGCTTATATCCAAGGGAAAGAAAAATTATCCACTGCAAAGGGAAAAAGGAGAGAAAAAGGTCCATGGTCTTGTATAAAGGCACAAAGAAATCACAGTGTAGGTTAAATATTAACCCCATTTGAATGCTGGTATCAAGCTGGCATGCTCTGAAGGGGGCATTCCCCACTGCCGCCTTCAATTTTTTTTTTTCTATTTTAATATCATACCACATATTTTTGTTTCACATCTCTGATTTTAGTAAATCATTCTTTTGCATTGAGTCCATTGGATATGCCAAAGATCTAACACTTCTGTAGGTCAAACCAAATGCCACCAAATACTTAAGAATAATTAAAATTCGTAGCATGGTTTTAGTGCTTTCTGCACAGGCATGAATCTTCATTCATACTTTGGGATTATTCATAAGGAACTTGCGATCCACATTTTCCACTTACTTCCATTTGACTAGTGGCAGAACAAAACAGATTAGCTGAAAAGCATGAGCAAAGTTGTTTTGGTAATGACTGGAGCTCATTACGGCTAAGGCTGCAAGAGAAAGCATCTATTCAATTATCTACTAAGTCATTAAGGTTTCCATTTGCTGATCAACCAAACACAAAAGTGCAGACTGGTGAATAGTAATGTGAACTTGGAGGTCTCTCTGCAGAATACCTTACAGCATCTTCTGAAGACCATGTACGTTATTACTCTGCTAGCACACCAGTTGCAGACACTTTTAGATAGGAATAGCTCATGGAGAGATCTTGTCAACTTTGATTAAACTGTCGAGTTCATTTCTCATAACAGAAATTTCTTATTCTTACCGGAACAGAGCAAAACCATTTCTTGCTGTCTTTCACAAGATAATTAAAACGCAGTTAGTCAGATCTGCTTTCACAAATATTTCTCAAACAGCTTTCCTCTTTGTCATGCAGAAAGAGGCAAGAACAGCAAACCAGATCAGCTGTTGTCATGGTAACATCATGCCCCAGCAGGTGAACAACTCAGTCCCGCGGCACTAAAAAGGATGAAATGTGCTGAACCTAAGCATAACACCAACTACAGCTCAACAAGCTCAGTGCTTTTTTGTAGACTTGCATATTTTTAAGCAGCACATTTAGAGAGGCAAATATTAAAACACCTGTGTGGACTCTGGCGACGCTAGTAGTTACTCAATTGTCTCAGAGTAATTTTATTAGGTAGAAATTCATATGGACGTTGCATAATTTTGGAAATCTATATGCAAAGTTTAGCAAATTTAAAAAAATTATAAATGAATTGGAAACAAAAGGCAGTTTTTCATTTCAAGGCAAATACTGACAAAAATATGCTAAATAGGTTTAGGGGTTAGATTCTAGAAGCATCATTCAAGAAATAGCTCTTCATGCTCTAAAAGTTCTTTTTTCAGAACAGATAATAGTACAGCCTTCAGGTAAAACTGTACGATTGATTCTTCCATCTTCTGTTAAGCTAAGACAGTACTTATAAACCCCAACCAAATGTATGTGTTAGTATTATGGGCCACTGCTTTCCCTGCATGATTTTTTTAACAAAAGCTGTACAAAATGCTGTGTTAGTTCTTCTAGAATCGAACCAAATCTCATCTACCTCTACACCTTCCAAATGTACCTCAAAAAACTTCACTCCCATTTACAGAGACCACAGCACTTCGTTTTCCTGGCTTGGGGAGAACAAACATGCAGGTAAGGCACGACCCTTTGCCATCCACAGGGCTCTCAAAGGGAAATCACCATGTATTACATTCTGTTAATCAAAGCTGTTTTCAAACTATCTTAGAATCAAGTCTAATTAATACATAATTCTGGAAGCAAGAAATCCTCTGCATATGGAAAAAGGAACAGTGGCTACTTGAAGACAACTATGCAGCTTGGAGTTACAAAAATGGCATTAGGAAAGGTTATTTGACAGAGTGCAAAGGAAGCCAATGGGAGCAGTATCTCCACAAGAATCGTACTTCTAAGTATGTTGATTTTGGATTCCCCTCTTAGTTGCAGACATCCCTGACAAGCTGTGACAGTCACCAGCAAAGAACACTTTGTAAATGTGGGCCTGGATTATTTGACTGGCAGTGAACAGCAATATAAAAGCAGAGTCACAGACAAATACTAACACATGAAATTCCTCCTGTGTATCACACCTTACACAAACACACAAGCCTTTAAGCCTTTAAGAACTACCACAATTTCTTACTGCTGTCACAAATCTGCTCTATATCTCCGTAGTTTATAGGAACAATTTTCCAGGCATTTTTGAGGAGAGCAGAACACAGACAAAATACTGTGTATTAACGTATTTGCATTAACATATCATGAGAAACAAAACAAAGTCTAAACAATGTATTTGCAGTTTTTCTTTCCTTTATCTTCGCTTTTCCAAATCTAATTAATGCTGTCAGGAAGAAAGCAATGAACTATCCTGCTTACTATGAAATAAAAAGAAAATTAAATCATCAAGGCCCTACTTCGACAAGAAACTAACACCTTAAGAGCACTGCAATATTGAAGCAACATATCTGAACCACCTAGTATTTTCCCCTTCATTAAACTCTCACACAAATCCCAACAGGAGTCCTGACTGCTTTCAACAGTGGAGAAAATCATCAGTTAGAAATCTGTGTTAAAGTTGCAATCACACTTACTTCTTAGCTGTTCTGAAGTCTTAGCAAACATATTACTTGGCACCTCCAATTAATCTTAAATTTGCTTCACCATGACTAATCAGGTGTATCTTACCCTCAGTCTTAAAAAATTAATTATTTCATTACCTAGTATTATATGTGGTAACAGTAAAACATATTTTACTCCCACTTACTCAGAAAGCAGTCCTGTATATATGTGACTGCATCCATCTTCCCTCCTTAATGACACAGGCAGAGTCTTTCGGCTCATTCAAGCTGTACCACATCATATCCTTAATTAAAATCAATCTTCCTTACTAGCTGAAGCTGACCTTTTAGCCACTGTCTGGAAAAAGAATATCACTCCCCTGGGGGCTGTTCAAGGGGAAGGTCTTCTTGTGCCTGACACCTCTCAGCCACCAGATGAGATGAGGCAAAAGCACATTAAAACGGGTAATTCAGTAAGGTATGATTAATATTATTTATACAAGGAAGGCTGGCAAGCCGCACTCAGCTTCTCACTTCCTCAAGTACATGAGGAAGGGAAGCTTTTTGTGAAACATCTGTAAATATTTAGTTTGGTTTATTCTTTTAGTCAATTATTAACTGCTTGAGGCTGAACAGGAAGATTCGGCAAGCTTTCACTCAGTTTCTGCATCCAGCTTCTTATTACTATATTCCTAAACTAGACCAGACATTCTGGGACTTAAAGCACTTGTATTATTTAAATAACCAAAGTTTATTCATAGTTGTTTCCAAGATAAAACCTTGACACACTGTGGAAGTACAGTGTTATATTTTTTGCTACTTGCTCATTTATTAAGATGTTTAAAATAGTTAGAGACTGCAAAAAGATTTTGACTTATGCCACTCAATCTGAGCACTAGGAAATACAAATTCTCTTTGCCCATAAAATCTTTTTAATATAAGCATGCATTACTCATATCCTGAATATAGCTCTTATAATCTTTCTTGATGTCACTTCATATAAAATTCCAGTGATTTTATGTCCCCCTTAAAAACATATCCAGTCTTTGCTATAGGGATTTGTACATTGCTGGTATTTAATCAGTTTAAAATATAAACAACCTGAAAATTGCCCAGAAGTCTGAAGATCATCAGAGCAACCAACCAGGAAGAATCTAATCAGAGCATGGAATTCATCTCTGGTGTAAAATACCAGTTGATTAGCAAATAATCATGAGAGAAATAGAAAGGAGATATTTCAATAATATTTTGATAATATCAAAATATTTCTGATTTGTGAACTGAAAATAAATCATGACTCAAATATATAAAGGGGAAAAAAAAACAACTCTAAGAGAGTAAAAACAACCCTACTCTAGGAAAACTCTGAAAATCATGGGGCAATATAAAAGGTTACTGCTGTTACTATTGGAATATAGTATTCCTCTTTACAACATTAAGTGTTGAAAATTTCTCATGCTGAATTAAAGACCAAAAAGAAAATAATTCCAATGCTAATAATATTTAGCTTTAGGGCTCATCATATTCAATTTTTTCAGCTCATATAAATTAATTGTTGTGGCAGCTACACATTTAAAGCCTGGTGGAAGTTCTCAGGAAAGGCTTTAAGGAGAGGCAAGAAAAAGAAGAAAGATACTGAAAACACCAGTTACAGAGAATTTCTTACTTGCTATTCACATATATATCGTATTGCTAATCATCAAAACAATGTCCAAATATCAATCTTATACATTTAAAAACTTAATTCTAAATGAATTATGATTTTAAACTCCCAATACTTAACTGAAAGATACTGCCAACTAGAATATACTAACAAAAACTGTTTGAATACTAGCTTTTGGGCTTCCCTTTGTGACACAAACTAAGATGCATTTCATGTAGTTTCATTCCACCTGAACTTATATTCACATCACAGTTTCTGATCCTCATTTACTATGCATTAGCAGTGCAACTGAGGAAAACAATGAACAGAAATAACTTATCTTTGTTTATTAAATATTTATTTGCTGTGATTCTTAAAACTATCAAAATAATGTTTTTCTCATGAATCATCAACTCAAAAAAAGAAAATATTACATTTGATTAAGCCTCATGTTTCATCATTGCATAGCAACCTCCCAGGCCACACACAGACAGCATCAGCATGATTTCTGCTCTTTCAAATCATCAATTAAAACCTAACCTACAGCTGAAAATCTATTGATGAAGAAATGGATCTCTCATAAGGAAATTATAATTCTCTACGCAACATACAAATCCTTGGAGAACATCTGAAAACTACAAAAAGTTTCCGGCACTTTGGACACTTGAGACCAGATACTGTCAACTCTATTTCTACCTATTATGAATTTAATTAACTTATGTTTTTATTCATATTAAAGTAATTTTCAATTATTGCTTTCCCCTCCAATGTATTTATTTGTAACAAGGAATGCTGAGAGATCTTCAGTCCTCAAGCAAACTAATTAGCTCTAATAAAGCCAAAAGAAATTAGTTCTGGCTAAATATTAACAGATAACAAAGTTATGTGATGCTTCTGAATTGCAATGGTGTGAATTTCAAAACGGAAGGTTAATCAAAGGGGAGGTTCAATTTATCTCCCATTATGAATGAAGATTTTGAATGAGGCAGCATTTCTAGGCACATGAAGAACTGAAAAAGACAGTGAGAGTGTATTTGTTCATATGATGGCTATCAGGAAACCTCAGGAAAAATACAAGTAGACCACAAGACAGCAGGGAATATTAAAAAGAACATAGCTTAGGCTGCATTTCTGACCATATTAATTCAAAAATATCAATCATATTAGCTGAAGATGAACTCTGCCTCTGTGCTTTGAAGGGATACCGAATGGTGTCTTACCTGTCACTGTACCCTCTGCATTTTGAAAATAGACTGTGATATTAGTTATGCATGCAATTCAAATGTTGTAGTGCAGGGATGTCTAATGCAAATGATGCCAAGCCTTTTCTCCTCTTGAGATCTAGATGAAATCTCATCATACTGATGCCAGGTTTAAATGAAGTTGAGCATCACTGAAGTCTCTCTGATATCAGTAAAGTGAAGAATGAAACTGAAAATTAAAGATAGCTTCAGATGGCTGCACATTTACGAAGTTTTTCAAAACACAGATTTCATATCACTGATTCTTTTTCCCCTCCTATCTACTGAAGAACGGCACCTGCATGCAAAGAAGTGATTACCAGAGATCACTGAGGTACCAGGGATCAGATCTCTTGACAGATCCCCCTTCTCCAGCGACAGTCAAAGTATTTGTCATTCCAGTAAGCATAATAGCACATGAGTTTTAGCATGTAAAAGGCAGAGTTTCATTTGTTCACTTTACATGCATGTAAGAAAAATTATGAGCATTTTCAGTTGCTAAAAAAGAAAAGTTCACTTTGAACAATGCATTGGCTTTCTCCTCAGTTTGCTCATCCCCACACTAGAGATCCCTTCCCAGCATTGCTGGTTTACTGTTGTGCTATTTTGTAAGCTTCCAGCAAATAAACACTTAATTGAATTCCATGGAAGAAGATATTATAGGTTTTCTCCCCCATGCCTGATTTAGACACATTTTCTTCTCCTTCAATTTATGCTACAATTAATAGTGGAAATTATTTTTAAGATCAATTTCTGATGATTATGCCTGTTATATTTCAGAGGATAACTATCCCTGTCTATCTTTGTCTAATTCTCAAGGATTTGACCTGGAACAACTTGGGAAGGCCAAAAGTGGTATTTACACAAAAGACAATTTCTTTCTCAGTCTACTTCCCCTTTACAGCACACCACCAGTGTGTGGCAGAAGGCACAAAGTCCTTGCGTATTTCCTTCTTTCATAAATAATACTGGCAAATGGTGGAGAATGGACAGAAGAGCTAGAAATAAATCATTACCATCCAAGAAAACTCGATGTAGGATAAACTCTTCTTGTTATGGACAAGCAATCTGCTTGAGGCTAAGCCTACACATAAAGTCATTCCTTTACTGTTTTAAAGTTTTCTGGAATTCTTTTAAGAAAGTTATTATTTACGGGCAGCATGTCATGAATATAACATCCCTTTTTTAAAAAAAAATAGTTCTTCATATGTAATTATTGCTTTTTAAATCGCTATGCTTCAAATTGTTTGAAGTCTGATAGGAGATTATCTGCTTAATCCATTTCTTTCACTCAGGCATTTCAGATTTCATGCAACTATGCAAAGTTTAGTTCTGCTTAACAGACTTGTGAAGCTCTTCACAAAGCCGAAAATGAGTCAGGAGAAAAAATATACAGCCTTAGGGTGGTTAAAAAAAGAAAAAAAGTGAAGTGAAATTGAACTACAAGGGAGAAATTTTGAGCTACATCTTATTGACACTGTAACTAGCAAGAGAATTCATGTTACCTTCCTCCTTTTATTTTCTGCTGAAAAAGCAGCAGCTGAAGGAAGCTTGTTGGCTCCATTTCTTTAGACTTACGATTCTGTTTCAGTGCTTGTCAAAATGAAAACTGCCACCTGATTAGGATCCTGACCAAATGCAAAACACTGCAGCCTTCTAACACTCAGATGCTTTATTTACCCAGAGAAAATGAAACTCACTGCCAAAGTGCTTTGTATTCACTTTTCATGTCTGATGCAGAGGACCAGAATCTGGGCCTTTTCGTTACTGTTTTCAGCATAATTCAGCATGATACAAGTCTTGGTGTTGCCAAGACTGTATCACCTTAATTGGGCTTCAACTACATCTTTAACCAAATGACCTCACATCATTTTATACTTTCCTTAAGAATGACTGGATTTGAGTTAACGTTGTCTCCTAAACTCAGTCTTTCAACTCAACCATTGCTAGCTGAACCACATGTAGAAAATGACAGTGCAGTTTTCCCTGAGGGTCCCAAATTGCCCACAATGAAGTGATCTGCCTTCGCGGGGCGAAGATAGTAAACTGAATGCTATGGCAATCTACATCTTTGCATAGAAAACCTGAAAATCCCAGTCCTGTTCCCAGGATAGGGTGGAAAACAGTCCAAATTTTGAATGTTTTTTCTGTACCAGACTGTCAAATGGCATTATTGCTTCTAATGTGCAAAATGTGTGTTGAAAGTTGCTCAAATGTTAAAATGTGCCTAATCCTGCTATAATGTGGTAGAGAGCAATTCCTAAATTTAGGAATTAATTGCTTTGCTGTCCAATGAAACGTACACAACAAAAAAAAAAATCTCCTCTAGGGAAGTCCTCATTTCAAACACCAATCCAGACTTCAGTGAACACCAGCACTAAATGTCTGGGAAAAAATGAAGCTGTACAATTTCATTGTTGCAATTTAGTGTTTTCATCAGCAATTGCTCTGTATCACAACACAATCAAAATTGCAATATTCAGCTCTTAGATGTCATCCAACACAGAGTTATAAAGTGCTTTGCAAATAAAGCTCTACAGTTCTCTTGGGTAATATCCCTTTCCGTGGAGGATTCTGACTTTTTTAGTTGTGGTTTTATAAGAACTCTGAACAAAAACTTGACATTTCAAATTCTTTGTGCAAATGAAAGGAAGGAAAGGTTCTTGTTTTAAATACAATCTACCTGACACTGCTGCCCTAGAGCAGCTCCTTGCCAACTTGAATCTTGGGAACACCAAGTCATTGATTTCAGGAATTCAGAGGACTGAATTCTTAGCTTCTAAAATATGAAAGAGACTAGGGTGACCAACCAAGCAAACAAGCTGGCAACAGAATAGTTTGCCATCTTCCAATTTAAATTACTATTTCATTAACCCTACAATGTGGTTTTCAAATGCCCTGCCAAATCCCAAAGCAATTAGGTAGTGAAATTTCTGATTTTAAGAAAGTATCATCAATGGTCTACATGTATTTACCACTTACAGGTTTTAGCTTTGCATATACTTGATACTCTATGGATTAATACAGAATAAAATATTCCATGATAAACACATACCACATTTGAACTTTGGTTTTACAATTCTCAGGAGTGGACACCAGTCTTTTATTTAAAAAAAAAAATAATAAGTTAAAAAGGTGAAACAAAACCCCCAGAGACCAGATTTCCTATAAGTTTTCTTAAGTATTCAAAAGAATCATGGTGAAACCCAAATGAAACTGCACACAGAATTCAGTGAAGTGGAATCACAAACAAATAATGAGAGAAAAGATGGGAGTCCCAATAACCAGTAATAAGCAGAAGCTTCTGTGGAAAGCACAGCAAACTCCCAAAGTGATTTATGTTCTTCAAATACTGACTTGTTAGGGGAAGGCAAGGAAATTTAGTCCTATTCATAAAGGTGTGCACTAGCACACTTGCTCCTGTCCTCTACAATAAACTCCCTCAGCAGGCTCAATCACCTTGCTAGCCCCTGGCAAGGTACTGACCATGCTTTATACACATTTTGAAAGGCAAAATGCTTTTTATTGCTTTTGAGGTGTTGACACTTTCCTATTGAATATGGGAAAACTGTTACAAACATATAGTAAAACATCACCACAAATTAGACTTCAGCGTTTACACTTTTAGTGAAACAATCTTTCTCTGATGCAAAGCAGATGATTTCTATAGACTAAATTTGTCATTGAGAGGCATTCTCAACCTGAAGTATTTTCCTTTTCTTCTGAAAAAGGTTTAGCACATACTCAGTGTGTCTACACTATAGACAGAGGCAAATACATAAGCACAGAACAGCTTCTCTTTTCAACTAGGTGAGCTAGGAGAACAGGGTTCTAAAAATAATTTGTTTTGTTCAGCAAGAGCTTTCGTCATTATTCCTTTCACTATTCTTGCAGTCTGGGAGGAAGGCTAATTTTTCTCCACAGATCTCTGCATGTGTTCCAACAGCTCAACCCAGGCCCTGATTTTCAGCCTGCTAGGGAACCAGAAGAGGCATTTGTAGGGTGGGAGACATTAATGTCACTTGAATCAAACCTGCTTGAGAACTTTTATTGCCACATTCTAAATAAAAGATTCAAAACAGGAATCGTGGAGGAAGAAAATGGGAAAGAAAAATATTAAAGCTCTTGTTCACTAGCAGAAATAACCATCTCACTTTTATTCATTGACTTGGTGCTTGCAACTGAATATAAAAAGAACAATCTCAGTTTCTTCACTTACAGTGCAATCTAGTTATACACCTCAGTCATTCTCATCAGATGTCTGTATCTTTCAGTCCATTAATGGGCTGAGACTATAGGCAAGCAACACCTTCCCACAGGGTGAGCCACTGTTCTCATGCAGACACCTACCCATTCATCTGCTATTGCGTGGAACACCCCAGCCTACCCCCTGTTTCTGATCATCCAATTCACAGTTGGATCAGGTCTCTGCAACTGCTGAGTGGGACACAAGCTCCCTTCTCCTTCACTGACAGATGCTCTTAGAACTGTGAAGTTTGGAGAAGGACACGACTGATGGAAACCAGATGGAGAAATCAGCAACATGCCCAGAGGACTTCTAATGATTCACAGATCACAGTTGGTGACTTGGCCTTGAAAAATGATAATAAGCACATTATTATAGAGCTTCTGGAGCTTCTTATTTCAATCATGAATATGGAGGGGGTTTTTAATATCAATTTAATTTTTGTACCAAGTACCCATTAAGATAGTTCCTAAAACACCATGTGTACTACTTGCAGTGTACAAGCAAAATTAAGCCTTAAAATATATTTTCAGATAAATAAGTTGAAACAGTTATTTTGAATTTGCCAAAATAAAAATTTGCAAAAATTCTGCTTTTCTTCAAAGCCATCATCATACTTTTCTTCAGTATTGACCATTGTACATCTATTACTTTGAATAGAACAGAGGTGCATAAACCAGAACCTGCAAATGAAAGTTGGCACTGACATTACCATCTGCTTTCTGTCAGAGTAACTGCAGTC
>JAOEHY010027814.1:0-20906 GCA_025447955.1 Psilopsiagon aurifrons | reverse complement strand
TGAAAATGGGGGATATATTTCCCTTTTTCCAGTTGTTGGGAACTTCACCTGACTGCCATGATTTTTCAAATAGGATGGACATTGGCTTAGCAACTTCATTTGCCAGTTCCTTCCTTTCCCTTTTCTTTGTCCTATTGCCTTTTTTCTGCTTGGATGTGTTTTTTAACTCCCGAAGTTGTAAGAATTGTAAATAAAAATAAATTTTAAGAATGACATAAATAGATACTTGTACTCCTCTGTATCTGGTGAACATCTCTGATACTCAAAGGAAGAGAAGTGGTGTAGTTCTTGAGCAATTCAATGGGAAATGCTTGCTTTCAGTCCTTCTTGAAACCAGGCAGATACAAATATTTGCATTAACCTTGTATGATACTAACAGTTTAGGTATGCAAGTAAAGAAAAGCATCATGTTCTGTGAAGGTTATGTGCTAGGGATGTATTCATACATATGATACTGCAGATACTGGTAAATTTTGCATTTTTTCATTTTTAAGTTGAAGATAGTAAACATTTTTTAACTTTCACTGTATAGAAACTTCCAGCTGAATGGTACCATAACTTCTTAATTTTCTGAAATATAGGAGTAACTTAACCTTTCTGCAGTACATTTGTTGATGTTGAGCTAATAACATGAATAAGAGACATGCAAATAATTCACAATAAAAATACAAGCCCCTAATGTCCTAAATCAGATTAGCCTCATAACATTCTTTTGATTCATATATTCTTACTGTCCAATTTAATCCAACTACAGTTCCACGCACTGAAAGAAGTAACTCTATACAATGCTTTTATGTGCTCCAGGCACTAAAATTAAAACAGCAAAGATTTTTATTTTCTTTAAATGTTTTCCACCAGAACTTCAAGAGTCTCTTAAGTACGTAAGTCTCTGCTTTTGATTCCAGTCCCTTTGTCTGAATACAGAGCCCCTGTAATAGCACCCCAAACAGTTGTCCAGTGCTTAAATAGTCAATGAGCTTAATTGGTTTACAGGAGCAGTATTGTGATTTGATGGATACTGCCTTTTGGCTTCTGGAATCTTTCTTCCACTGGTTGTGAAATTATGCTGTGTGGAAAAAAGGTATGAAACCTCTTGCCTACTGCTGTTTAGAAGCCTACACCATATAAATGTATTTTTGTATCTACATTTCCCCTCTATTTGTATCTGCATTCATCTAGAGTTTAGCATGCCCCTCCTATGCTTTAAGAATTGCAACGTAATGGGAGTACCCCAATTATAAGTAAATAAATATATTCACTTCCACAATGCTAATGGAAATGGTAGAAGATGAGTTTTGAAGCGTGTTTAGAGAATTGAGATGTTGAGGTTCCAGAGAGACTGTCCTTTCAGCTGCTTGTTCTTACCATGTGCCTTAGATCTTCTTAACCTCTAGGGTATTATCTCATAAACTACATAAAGTTCTCTTAGATTAACCATATAGAACTTTAACCTTAAAATGAGAAAGCTTACTAGTGTAGTCACAAATTACAGATTTATTCTTTGTAAAGTACAACAGCCAGTGTACTCCTTTCAGCTTCTTAAAAATAGAAAATCTTAAAATTTAATCTTGACAAATGTGTGAATAATTGCTGTAAAGTCCTTGTCCAAATGGGAAAAGAAAACATTTTTCTCAGGAATGGGTAGATGAATGTTCCCCTACCTTCATCTTTACTTCAGCTTCCCATAATCTTGCAGAGCCTACTAAAACCTAAATGGTGCAGGAGGAGAAGCAGCCCTCTTGGCTGTTTTTTTGGATCCTGCATGCAGCCCTCATCTCAGAAGGGGGGACTTAAGCAGGAATGTGCAGAACAGTGTCACTGATAGAAAAAAGAGGGATGAGAAGCTGGAATAGAAGACAACTTTGCTATATATGAACCTTTAATGAAAGGATTTATCACACGCAGTACAGTGGGAATTCTATTAATGAATTACATATTGGAAAAGATGTAGGCTGTAGATACAGATAAAGGGACTAAGGCTGAAAAGAGAGTCTGCCTAAATTCCTAATGTCTACTTGAGTGAAGATGTTGGCACATGGTATCTGTATAGTTGTGATTTTTTTTTAAAATAGAAAAATAGCCTTAAATGAATTGGAGCTTTGAGTGTCTTTGGTGTATTGTGTTTTTTTCCTGTGTAGATGACTATGGTGAACTCTGACTCTTCTACCTGCCTGACTTAATCAGCTGAGACCAATTAAAAGCACGTGTAGATGTAAAAGCTGCCTGTTGCAGCAACAGTTTTCTTGAATGAGGGTAATAGTCTTTTGTCTAATAAGGTTGAATTTCAAATAAGGTATCTTAAAATTCCCACAAAAAGTGGTTCTTCCATGGCCTAGCAGCACTAGAATTTACTCAGCCAAGGAGGCTCACACTTACTTGAGAAGCAGAGAAAACACTACTGTCAGTAGCTTGGTAAGCAGAATCAAGTGGGAGCATGAATCCTAATAATTCCATTTACAGCTCCAAATTGAATTTGGAGTCTGCCATGTTATTTTCTGAATTGTTGTTTAATTAACTTTATTGTTGTCCAGTAATGCTCTTTGCACAAATCTGCTACTCAGTTAAAGGGATTAATGTAGCCCAAATAGCATCCTAACAAGAGGCTTCAGTACGAACCATTTAAAATTGTGTGCTTTGTTTTACTTGAAGGATAAAATGTAAGAGACTTTTTATTTTTGTCACTGGTAAAGAGTTTGGAGTTGTTTCATGTTCATTTTACTCGAAGCATTCAGCAGTTTCTCCTGTAATGCTTTGATTGTTTACAGCCCTGTCATGGTTTAACCTCAGATGGCAAAAAAGTACCATGCAGCAGCTTGCTCATTCTCCACTGTCCTGGCTGTGCTCCCTCTCAATTTGTGCAGCTTCTCACTGGCAGAGCATGGTACACTGAAAAGTCCTTGACTCAGGGTAATCACTACTTAGGAACAACTAAAATCACAGCATGTTATCAACATTATTATCATATTAAGCAAAAAAACACAGCACTATATAGGCCACTCAGAAGAAAATTAACTCACTCCTAGCAAAAACCCGGACACCGTGAAATAATTAATCTAATTTCATTATTGTAAACAAGAATCAGATAACAAGTTCAGTAGTCTGATACAGTCTCTTCTGTATCTCTGTACGCAATATTTTACTTTGTGTATTTCTTCATGTTTCATTGAAATATAGATTAGTAATAAATCTTTTTTATTTTGTGTCCTGTTCTTATCCAATACCTTGCTGACAAAAGTATTGAAAGAATAATAAACCTCCTGCTTCTTAGATAGGAATATGTTATTGCCATTATGCATTCATTTTCCCATTCTTTGCTGCTGCATCAGAGTTCAGGGGAAGGAAGATCAGAATGTATCAGAAAAATAACTTCTCAAAACTCCTCTATAAAATTACACTTTATTGTTTGTCCCATAATATGCCTTTTCATGCCTCAGCTTTCATTCACAGTAGATTTTCTAGCTTATATAAAATTTTGTTAAAGTAGCAACCAGTAATGTAGAGGAACAAGCAAATAATATGTGGATAACACTTTTCTCATCACAAAGATGAATTCATGCTTCTAATCTAGTTTGGATTTAAAATTTCTTATTTGCCAAAGCAGTAATTCCTCAGACCTCTTCTAATATTGTAGGATACTCAGAATGCGAAGCCAGTGCAGATTTTCATTTTAAACTGTCCATTCCACATGTTCTTTGCTGGCTTTTTTGCCCTGTAGCATTGGTTGACATTTCATAGAGAGTGAGCCCATAGGGCTGGAAAGAATATAATTGTAAGACTCACTGTTTTTTTTATATTTCACATTATATACTAATCAGAATGCAGACGTACTTCTCATAGGTATTCAACTTCCAGTGAGAAGTTTTTATTCTTATTGACCTGTGATTAAAGTGTGGCATTTTAGTAAATAAATGGAAGATACTTCCTCCATAATTCATCTCAGAAGTTATGCTTAAGAGGCTATGCAAGTCTTTGAACTGTATCCCGTGAGTGGCAGCATAAGTAATTAGAATATATTGTTAGGTAAAAAAGGTGAAGTACAGAAAATACTTAATGTTTTAAAGCAGGTATAATATAGAAATATAAAAAGATGATATGAAGTAGATTGTGAAATTATGTCTTTTTAATCGATACAGTGAGAGTGTAAAAAAGTTAATGAATTCAAGAAATTCTCATTTTATAGTAGAAATTATGTATGTGCTTTGAGATGATAAAGGTTTTTTTCTTGTATGGGTTGTTTGTTTTCTGTTTTTTTCTTTTTTTTAAGTAAGTTCAGAACAAATTCTAAGAGCAGAAAACTTCTAAGGTATCAAACCACAGATGAATTCTTTTCAAAACTAGTTTACTAGAAAATGTGTATTCATGTTCTGTGAACTTAAGAGGGTCTTGATCATAAGACGGTGTGTATTTTTCTTTCCATTCAGATTAGCCATGGTCTAGATATACAGTTCCTAATAAATGAGATTCTGATCCTGTTCGAATATACTTTATTGTTTGATTGAACCCTGCATGCAGTCATTTCCTGGACACTATCTAGGAAAAGTACTCATTTTTTATCACAGCAGTGCCTGAGAACCCTCATCAAGTCTCTGTTGTGCTAGATGCTATACAAACACCCAAGGTAAAGATCACTGAGAGCACAAATGTTACACATCTGGGCTTGGACAGAGATCAGAAAGTAAAATACATGCACAGTGAAATTGCAGATTATTTCTGGCAAAGTGAAAATTATAAAAGCATGATTTCCCATCTAGTTATCCTTATGTAGCCATCTCCTACCTTTATGATAAAATTAAATTAATCATGAAGCTCCTGTTCTCCATTAGGTAGTCACAATAATAAGAAACATTATTAGAGAGGAAAGGTAGAAACCTTGACTTGTAATATGCAGTGTTTTGCATTTGTGCTAGGTAACTTAGTATTTGAATAGGAAAAGGAGCATGTAACTCAACATCTATCCAGGTGTAGTCATAACCATATTCAATATTTCTCAGACACCAGAAGGCAATAGCATACATGCAATAACTAAGAAAAAAATGTAAGAAAAATAATTAAGAAAAACCAAAAAAACAAAACAACAAAGAAAAAGAACCTGTGAAAAAGGCTATTCTTTAGTGACCAGATAAGGAGAAGCTGATACATATTTTTTATAACTCATGTTTTGAAGTTAATGAGTCTTATCCATAAAATTAATTATTTTTTCTGACAGATTTTAGAGCTCAGTTTGACATTCTTCTCTTTGCTTCTCTTTTCTGCTGTTCATGTGTAAGAATTTTTATAAGAGTATATTTGAAAGAAGAGAGTAAAGTATTTAAGTTTGCTATCATGAAATGTTTAATGGATGTATCTTCTTGGGTTTTGACTACATTGTCATCTTCTCTGAGACTTCCAGTAGGGTTTGGTTACTTGGGTTTTGATTGATTATTTTTATGTGTTTTCAGTTACTTTTTTCTTTCTTTTTTTGTCCTTTTTTTCTTTTTTTTTTTTTTTTGTTCGGGTTTTTTTTTTCTCTATTTTTTAGTGATGGTGGTGGATTTATTTAAACAGAGTATATATATATCTATATTCAGAATCTGTATTTTTCCCTAATGGCATAATAATAATAGAAAAAACCACCCTGAAGTATCCAATACTTTTTGGAAAACATAGTAACAAAAATATGAATATAAAGTAAGGAAATTTTCCTTATTTCAGCAGTGGTGCATTCCAAATTCATTGTAGGCACATAGGGGTACAGCAGTTGTTTTCATATGTTCATTTTAATATACTCACTGAGGCATTCTGTTTAGCTAATAAACCAGTATGATTGAACAAGGAGAACTTTAACTGAGGATAAGATAGTGGAAAATCTCCAAGACAAGACTTGGAGACTTCACTGAATTAAGAATATACTCAATATGCATATGTTCTGATATTTTAACTGAAACTAAGTATGCCAAGCAGATGGGCATTGGTTTCAATTTAAATGCTGTTTCCCTTTACCCTGGCAGTATGGGAGCAAGTCAGTCCATCCTTTTCTTAACAGATTTGTGTGAGAACTCTTTATAGTCTAGATGGTAATTTTTTTTTAGTTTCTTGAACATGGACCATTTTCAGCCTTCAGAAGAGGCAACGCTTACCATGTTTCTGTCATCTGATTTTGCGGAAGTGGTAAAATCTGGAGAAGTTTGAGAAACTATATGGAATCCTATGCATGAAATACATGTAGTTAAGAAACACTATGGTATAAAAGATACAGATATATTTACTTAGCTTGTAAATATTATTGCAGTATATAACATTTTATTGACAAACAGTTGAAATGGGACCCTATTGTGAGAAGATCAGAATACACTTCTTTTTAAGTTTGCTGACTAATGCAGTATAGCATGTTTTCACATGTGAAAGTTACACTTGGATTAGGCAAGTGTTCAGAATAAATTGGAATAATATTTACAACAAATTTCAGTGTAAAAAAGGCTCTTTTCTTTTATGGACAATTTTAATGAGATTTAACAACAAAACGGTAAGAACTGTTCTGGCCTGCTTACTAAGTGTATTATTTTCTTGTGAGATAAGTGATAATTCCGGGATGAGGTCATATCGATTGTGTTGAAGTTTCAACTTTGTCATAAATCGTATATCTTTTCACATCTTGTATTCACCGCAGTAGAATAAGATTTTTTCTGTATATACAAAATTGCAAATAATACAGAAGTCATACTTTGTGTCATGGAAAGCAGCATGGCGTAAAAACTCGGTACTGTAATTTCTTTTTTCTAGATCTAAATACTGCAACATCAAACATATGATATTCTTACTTTCATTTCCTTTTCAGGTATAATGGAAATAATCACCTACTGTATTACAAATCTTTGTTTTATTCATACAGTTCATGTATTAAATTTGTGGGTTAGATGTTAGTGTTGATTTGTTTTTTCTTCAAATGGTTCATATACTTTACTATATTCATAGATAAGATGATCACATCTTGTTTTAACTCCTGTTTTAACTGTGAACACTCCTGTATATACTTGTACTACTACATATGTTGTAGAGCTTTGTTGAAAGACTAGGTTTCTTTGGGAAGCTTTCTGGTTACAATCAAGGTTGCAATGCAAGGCTTCAGAAACCTCACTGCACAAGAAAAATGTACAAACACAGAAAGTGTGAGGTCATATAACTTGTGTGAGTTCTGAAAGACAGTCCATTGTGAGGAATAAAGGGCAAGATAATCCTTCAAGAGAAATGGTTACTCTTCAGTAGGTGGAGATTAGCCCAACAGTCTTGCCACCTAAACACTGAAAATTAAAATTAAATTTTTATGGTAAGTTAGCCTATTTCAGTGTGAAGATCATCTAGAAAATGGAGCTTATTTATCCTTCTAAGAGAAAGAATTGAGGAGTTACCTGTTAACTTTGCTGACATAGTGTTGTGGTTTAAGCCCAGCCATAACTCTGAACTACACAGCTGCTCTGTCACTCTCCCCTGTTTCCTCTCCCCTGCTCCTGGAGGGATGCAGAGGAGAATCGAAAGAGTGTAACTCCAACAGGTTGAGATAAGAACAGTCCAGTAACTAAGGTATAACACAAACCACTGCTGCTACCACCAATAGTAATAACGACAAGGGATATAACAAGGAAGAGAATAGAAGTGCTCACCGCTCACCACCTGCAGACCGATACCCAGCCTGACCCCCGCAATGATCTCACCCTTCCGGGTAACTACCCCCAGTTTATAATAAGCTCCCAGGGCATGAATTGCAGCCTCAAGGACCATTTATTTCGATGCTGGATGCAGTGATCCATTCAGTGTCTTCCATCATGCTCTATTCTTGACAGAACAAGCTTTTTGTGTGTTCCAGGGTTTTCCTAGTTTACAATGACTGCATGGTATTTTTCAGATACTTCAGAGGTTTTCTGCTGATGGAATAAAAAACATCAGGAAAATACAAATTTGTGTTTAAGGAATTCTGGATGTAGACAGGATTTATTGAGCAGCTTTTGAACTCAAATCAATACTGTAGTGCTGTTGACTTCAGCAGAGCTATATCCTTTTAAGCTAACTAGATGTCTGATGTTATGTTTTTGTTTTAAACTTTATGAGAATAATTAAACGTTGGTTCTGATTTTACTTTTCTGAGTCCTCCTCCACTTGCCATAAAAAAAAAAATAAAATAATAGTTACAGAATACAGACAGATTTGGACAATTTTTTATCCTAATTTTTAAGCATATTTATCTTTCCTTAAAGACATCTTTTGTGACTTTATATGGCAATCTAAATGAAATAGTTTGTTTCCTCCACCTAAGTTACCCAATGATTGGCCTTATTATATTCATCTTAATTATCAGCCTAGTGAAGTTCATTAAGGTGTTCTGATTGATTCTTCTGCATTGATTGCTTAGGATCATGTACTTGGAGGAAATGTTATGATGTGTAATGGTGTAAAACAGAAGTAGTCAACTTGGGTTCTCAGTTCATAATTTGTGTCAAATACTATAGAGAATGAATAAAACAAGATCTGTAGTAATTGAAACGCAGAATGAAGTATTCCTAGAATATGACAACAGAACAAACTCATTTGTATTATTATTGAGCTGCTAGGCATTGCTTTGTTTTTAACTTAACTGTTTCTTACTCAAAACTCTGCCAGAATTTAATATACTCTAAAAAGCTTTATTTGTCCTCTAATTCTTTGTGGTAACTGTTGGAAGAAAAGGCATTGGAGACTGAGAAACACCATACACAAGCCAGTTCTGGGTTCTGTGGCTGAAGAAAGCAAACAGAGAGTTCAGTGCAAGTCTTTGTTTTTCATTACTTGTGAATATCATGGATGTGGTGTTGCTCATGATTTTGCACCTCTAAAAGAACATCAAGAATGAAGCAAATTTCAAATTCTTCCTTGAACTTTTGTTAATAATTTCCTATTCTTTCCCCTTGTTATCTTAAAATCTTAATTTATCATTAACTTGGGGAAGAGGAACATATTAAGTACTGTGGAAAAAGGAGGATTTTCTTACTGATTTATCTATAAATTTAATAGTAATATTTCAAAAGTGGAGGACACTATTTGATGAAGTAAGGAAATAAAGTAGAAGTTCCTATCTTTAAAAAGAAGGAGCAAGGGGTACTTATTTTTTGTTGACCTGTGGGAAGCACATATATAGCTTAATTTTGCACTACACAAATCATTGTTACTGTGCAAAAAAGAGGACTCAAACGTTTACAGCAGCATTCATAGCATTTAGGGAACTAACCAGAAACAGTAATTCAATCACTTTTACATCTGTTTGTATTTTGAGAACAAAGAGATCTTTCCTTTTATTTTAAAAAAAAATAAATATTCTTCCTCTAAGGGAAGAATAGTACTGAGCAAGTTTTCAAAGCCCTGCAGAGGGTCGGTGTGTGTGTGTGGTGTGTGTGTTCTTTGGCATTCTACTTTAATGAAAGTTCCCTAGTTAGAATTTCCCTTTGATTTCATAATGTGCACAAGACTTTTATCCTGTTCTAAGCAATGTAAGTATTTGTATAGTGTCTTTAATTAATAAGTTTGTTTTTATGTACCACTTCTGAAAGGAAGCATATTTACTGAAGAGCCCACGTTTAGATTTATCAAGCTGTACTTAGGCATGATTTAAACAAAGCAACTGCAACCCCCTAAGAAAAAAAAGAACTGTATTGCACACATTCATATTCCTTTATTAACTATTTTACAAAATACTTATAAAGAATGCAATTGAATTTGCTTGACAAACCTGATGTTGGTTGTTTTAGTGATGATTATCATTGGAGTAACCTTTCATAGCAGCTCAAAAAAGTACTTCTGGAGAGTTAACAGTATTCTTACCAAATGAATGTAATTTGCTTAAATAGTAAGCAGTTTCCTGTAAAATTCAGAGGATTGGATACACTCATTCATGGGGACTTCTTTTTTTTTTTGTTAATTGAAATGTATTGATACAAGTATAAGTGTTATTGTGCTCAAAATTAAGACTGCCTCATTGGAATTTGTAGACTGACTAAAGAATTGATTAAGAGACAAAACAAACAATCTAGCTATGGGACCTTGGGGGAAAAAATGCCCTGCATGGCTGATATATTGAAAATCCATTTGCTAATTTGGACAGAGAACAACTGAATTTTCTATGTCATTTGATGGAAGCTACTGTGTTTTAAACAACTGGAACTGTGGGAAGAATGCAGATTTAAAAATTAAAGCCAGATGCTGTGCCAAGTCATTGGAAGTTTACACATATATACACCTATATATAAATATCATTTATATATATGAAATATATATATTAAATTTAAAACCTTGATGCAGATTAATGCTATTATGTGTAGTAAGTTTTCAAGAAACTGTCTAAGATTCTGGGGAAAGACAGAAGTGGGAAATAGAGATATCCATTGCTGTAGGCTTAGGGTTGATTGATCAGCTCACATAGGAAACAGGTAAAGTAGAAGCTAGGACTGATGGAACGCCATGGAGAACAGAGAGGGAAGAAATGAGATCTTGATGACTACTGTGAAAGAGCACAGATAAGAAAACAAAGGAGGTACCTGGAAAATCTGTTCAATAATTAAAAAGCAACAGAAAGATTTAGGAGTTTTGCATAAACGAATCTCTGTATCTTGCGCGTTGTGATTATTTAAATATAGGTTAGATGTAAGCAAGTGGATGACATTTCAGCCAGCAGAGAATGTAAAAATGGCCATACTAGTTCAGACCAGTGGTCCCACAGGAGGGGTATTCTTGGCAGCCGAATATCCCTCCTGTGGCAATAACAAAATACACATGCATTTGACCCAGCCTTAGAGCAGAGGACAAGCTCCTCAACTTTCTGTGTTTCTCTGTAACTCTGATGTGGTGCCAGAAGTGGGAGTCATCTGGGAGAGAATGACTTGAAGAGAATCAAAGGAAGCCCTGGATGGACACATAAAGAAAACTGTGGTAGGCAGATGTGTTTTGAAAGAGAAGAAAGTTTATTCAGTATTACTTGTACCACGTAACAATATATTTGATCTGAGATATTTACATTTGATTATTACTTTAAATGCTGTGTTACTTTTTTAAAAATACTTTAAAAAAAAAATTCTTAGAGCCTTTTACTCTGTTTCCTTAGTTTCCTTGGTAAGTGGTCATTGTTAGTTATTTTCATGTTAGTTCCTGTTACTTAAACAAGCTTTAGTATTTTTACCTTATAACAAAATATAAGGCAATGGAAATGTCAGCAGAAGCATAACACTAGCGTTATTTTTTGATGCTTTTACCTTTTTGATGCATTACAGTAGACTTTGAGGGTTTATTTTAAAATAAGGCTACAAAATGCAACTCACAGTAAATAAATCTTTTTTTCTTAATGCAGAAAATTTTTAAAAGCTTAACATTTACTTAGAGAACAGAAGGATTTTATTAGTGTCACTTCGTCCAACATCAAAGTGCTGTTATTTCTTTCAGGTAGAAAATATATGCCTTTAATCAGTATGTTAGATAATAGTTTAGAATAATAATTAATATGCTTTATCCATTGTAAATGAAAGGAGAATTTTGATGGAATGTATTGCTAGCTCTACATTGCAATGAGAATTTATCTGGGAAATCAAAGTGCAATTCCTAACCCTTATGCAAAGGACAGTCTCTTTTGTAGTCTGAGGATAAGTAGTATATCCAAGACTATCAATGGCATAATACATATTGTTGTATACTTGATTTTGGTTTTTATTTGACTTAAGATATGGCACAGAAAATCTTCTAGTGCATTACTGGTCATCTCATTGGAACCTTAGGCTATGTGGTTTCTCTCTCAGCACTGCGTTATAGCTCTGCTTCAGGCTGAATCAGAAGGGGAGAGAAAGCTGATATGATTGTTTTATTTTGTAGCACTTGGCTGGTTAAGTTTGAACTGCTGCAGAACTGCCCTGCAAAGTTGTTACCTGCAGCTATCAGGAAGCATAATCTTAGAAGTTTTATTTTCTACTGCCTTTAATATTATACTGTTAAAGTTATACAGTATTTGAAAACCACATGATTTCACATTATGGCCAGGCTACCATGCAAGCAATATTGTGTATTTATTGTCCGCTGCAAAGGGCAGGCTGAGTGGTCAGATTGTGCTGGAACTGATGATTATGGAGACGTTTACACTTTGTGGACTTGAAAGGTCTCCTATGAGCCTTCTTTTGTTCTGCCTGGATAAGAGAAGGCTCTGAGGAGCCTTTATAGCAGCCTTATAGTACCTAAAGGGAGCCTGCAAGAAATCTGGAGAGGGACTTTTTGCAAGAGCGTGTAGGGATAGGACAAGAGGGAATGTCTCTAAACTGAAAGAGGGTAGATTTAAATAAGACGTTAAGAAAAAATTCTTTACTATGAGGTGTGGCAGTGGTACAGGTTGCCCAGAGGAGTTGTGGATCTACTATCCCTGGCAGTGTTCAGTGTTGGGTGATCTTTAAGATCCCTTCCAGCCCAAACCCTTCTATGATTATGTAACTTTAAAAAATGGCCAGCAGTTTTTTTAAAAAGGCTTTAATGTCATCCAGTGCATAATCCCTACATTTAAAATAAATTCAAAATAACATTTCCAATCCATCATTATGTTTAATTAGAGTCACAACAGATGGTTTTCCACAACAGATAAACTCCATAAACTGGTGACACTTTAGGTTTTTTTACTGATGAAAAATTAGGTTGCTTCAGTAAAGGGCTGCAATTTTTTTGATAGAAATTATGCAATCTCAGTACTGTAGGTCAATTGTTTTGACTTCAAATTAATTTGAATAAGGATTATAACAGCACAGCAATGACTATATTGCTCTGTATCAAGATTCTAAAGATGAGTTAGTGGTGTAGTTGCTGAGGCTCAGGAACATAATATAACTGGCAGATGTGTTGTGCAAGGCAGTAATACACGTGATTCACTGTTAGAATGGATATGCTGTGGAGGGTTCTGATTTATGCATGATGAGGGGTACTGCTCAGTTTTATCCATGAAACTAAAACTACAGCAATGCTTTGCTAATGTCTGCACTTTCATATGCCTTGTAAGAATATCTGTACTGGGTTAAATCAAAAGTTTGTAGCTCAGAATGCCTTCTCTGGCAGTAATTAAAAGCAGATACACTAAGGAAGCATGTAAACTTGGGTGAAGTAAAGAGCAATACACGTATGAATGGCTCTTCTGGCTGCAGTAGTTTATATTTCGAGGACATTGGAAGTAGATAGTATGTATTTCTTTAAGTGAATTTCAAATTGATTTCTTCATTAGGCTAACTTTGGTTTGAACCTGCGTAAACTTCTTGCAACATCAACATCTTGCAGAAGGGAGTTCTGCAGCATAACGGTATTATATGTACAATTCCCTTCATTGACCACTTGGAAATTCCTTAGCTTCAGTTGCTGCTCCTTACGCCATTTATTGGAAGAAGCAGTAAACTGCTGTTTCCTTCCCAATCTCCCGATGCCTGACATGATTTTACAGACCTCTATTATAGTAGTGCCTTTTACTAATACTGAAAAATAACAAGAAATAAAATAGTCCGAAATTTGTCCCGCTGCAGCGTCTGCTCATAAATTTTATCTATAATCTTTCAGGCCATGTGGCATTGCTGTTGGCAAATAATGCTTGGAAATTTTTGTGGCATCTGTCTCTGCAGTACTAGCCTGTTTGAGTACTAGCCTCACACAGTTGCATGTAATTTTGGGGGTTGGGACTATCATAGCAAGACTGTAAAATATCTGCTGCTGCAAAAGAAGTGGTGAGGGTTGCTTTGCAAATTTGTGGTCATTCCATGTGTTGGAATAGGACACACAACGGTTGCTGTTGAGGATATGATAAAGAAACCTTTATACAAAATGCACTTGGTTTCTGACCCAGAATGTAACAATATGAAAGAGAAACAGTGTTATTAGTGATGTTTACAAAATGCACTTTTATGTTTTTTGAGATACCTTTCCCACTCTCTTCTGTGTCAAAAGCTCTCTACAGAACAAGTACTGGAGGGCTATGCTACTGAAATGGTACTGTAACTTATAAATGGGTCAAAAATAACCACAGTAGTATACTTAAGTCATCATTTGTTGTTTTCTGCGATTAAATTTGTCTCATAACTGTAATTGGTTCTGCATCATCTGTTACGAAAACAGTGGAGTTATCAAAACCCAATAAAAAGCCTTGGCACTTTGTCCAACAGTCTAACACATTTAATTGTTTAGGCTTTAATCTATCTCTAGTAGGAATTCCCATTCTTTGTTGTTTTTGTTTGTTTGTTTGTTTTTAAATTAATCTTCAGTGATCAGTTGTTTAGACAACACACCTAGTAAAAATTTAAAGCATTCCTTTGGAAAATAGGCAAATCCCCAGGCTTTGTAGTGGGGTGGAGGATGCCCTATACAGTAACATAACCTATATACTGTTTTGTTATCAGTTATTGAACATTTAAATTTTCCTCTTTTATTGTAAAAATTCTTTGCAGATATGGCCTTGTCTATTTTCTTAGTGGAAATGATCAGTCTGCTGCGTATAAAATCCTAGAATAGTTAGGGTTGGAAAGGATCTTAAGATCATCAAGTTCTATAGGCAGGGATACCTCACGCTAAACCATGTCACACAGGGCTCTGTCCAACCCAGCCTTGAACACCACCAGGACAGAGTAACTCCTTGGGCAGCCCATGTCAGTGCCTCACCATCCATACAGTAAAGAACTTCCTCCTTATATCCAGTCTAAACTTCCCCTGTTTAAGTTTTAACCGATTATCTCTTGTCCTATCACTACACTCCCTAAATATATGCAACATATATAACTTCACCCAATACTCTAACACTGTTTAGTAATTACTGTAGTCTCTGTGTTTCCCATGTTTTGCATTGTCAAAACATCTATCCCACATGTGCATTTAATTTAATTGGGATGAGAAATCCACTGCAGTGGGGAAAGTGTCTTTGTTGACTGAAGAAGCAGTGTAGGTGTTTGGTTTGGACCAGACATCCAATTCATTTTTGCACAGGTCAAGTTAAGTTAGGTGACTGTACTCAGTGTTCCCAACTCATTTCTGAAGAGTTATTTTTAATTTTATAAAAATTGTAAGGTACTCTTATCTCTGTAGGCTGTGTGTTCTCTGGTATCATTAAAATTACATAGTACGTGTACATTTATTGTACTTGTGTGTGTATATATATAAACAACTAAATGTTGGGATTGACAAAAATACGTATGTGAACGGTGAGTTTATGGTTCTGTGTGGAACATGTGCTTTTTTGCTGCAAAGTGTGGAGTGTCTGTATGAAAATTAACTGTGAATAAAGCTCAGGTCACTTCCGTAGAGATTTCCCTGAGAATAAATCCAAGGCCTGAAGCTAATTTTTTTCCTTTTTAAAATGTGAAAGTTGAACAGCCAGTACGTATGTCCTCACACCGGAAAATTGTGATCAACAGATTCAGCAGTTTTTAAGTTGTTGTCAGTGATGGAAGAGCAAAGGTAGAGATTCATTGTAAGCCTGAGTGAGCAGCTTGGACAGTAAAATGTCATATCAGTTTTGAGGGTGGCCTCAGTATTGGTGTGCTTCATATCAGTATGCTGGTCTAGGCAGTCTAAAGTTCAGGAATTTCCTTCAAAAGCTAAACCTCTTATTTTTAAGCTAGGTGCCTTACTTCATGCAGTTTAATTTAGTAGATTTGCTCTGTATTTTTATGATAAAGCTGAAGGTTGCAAGGACTATGAGAAATATTATGACATTAAATTTTAGGTAAAAAGCTTCAATGCATTTAATAAAAAGAATCTTCTTAAAAGTGTATTTTTACATATTAGGGCTCTATGAAATAATTTCCTTGCTTAAATGGAAACAGTGGTATAAAACTGTACTGCTCGATCACATTTTACCTTGGATATTTGACACTTGGCAGATTAAGACATTTTCTGGGATATGAATGTGGTGAACCTCTGCCCTTCCAGAAATGTTTGTTTTAATTGGCTGATTCATCCACATACGGATGCAAAATTAACTGCTTCGAGCCCAGGTTCCTTCCTACATGATGTAGTGGTTACATACCCTATATTGAAAATTGGAATTTAAAATGATCCCTGGAGGGACAAAAATACATATCTATGCAACTCAAGACTTAATTAAAATCTGCCTTCAACCACTCATAAACACTGTTAGATTAGATTTAGACAGATGGGAAAAAATATTATTATCATTATGAGGAAAGACACTATCATGAAAATGAACATTCTCCCTTGTCTCATCTCCATTTGTAAACACCATGCTAATAGAAATCCTCAAGCTAAACTTCTCCTTAATAAATCACTTGTCAGTAAAATTTTATGGGTTTGCCACAGCACAAAAGATCCATTACTGAAAAAAAATTAAAAGTTCACGAAAGTAGGATTAGTTATTAAGGCACAGATTTTTCATCTGACTGTAACTCTCTTCAGTGTTGCCAGCTCAAGGCAGATCTAGATGCTGCTTTGCTTAGGAATCTTTTTCAGACTGTGAAACCATACTAGAATGGAAGACTTTTGTGATTCCCCTATGTTTTAGGCGCAAAGTGATGTAAGGTGTAATCCTGAAAATCTCTTTACAGTCTCTGACAGCAAACAGATGTAAAAACCCTTTAACTACAATATTCCAGCATTCCACAAATACTGGAAAATTAAAAGGGTGTGGGGAACCTCCCTTTTTGCCACAGTAATTTTTGGTCATATTGATATGAGAGTCGTTAGCAACAAGATACTGTCCTGCTACTATGAAATACTGCAGGGGGATTAAGATCGTGAAGATTTGCAAAACTATTAGGGGAGCGCACACATGCATATATATACACATTTCTGCATACTTGGCAAAAAAGAGTTTTAAGTTGCTTTATCTTTTCCTTAGAGCTTTAGATGTATTCAGTACTTCACTGTATTCAGTATTATAACAAAGAAACCTGTATGTTGCTGGAGGAGGTGGTAGTTGCTTGCTCTCCTTTAGTCATTAGTTATAGTCAAGGTGCCTTTCAGGGAAATGGGATGACAGATAGGTAATGTCCCTTCTGTCAGATCCACTGTCACGGGATGCACTCGCAGGGGGACAACAGGAGACAGAGTTCATGGGGATACAGGTGGAGCTTTTCCAGCACTGTAGTAAGATGAATGCACCTATTGTCACTGCTCCCTTGCTTTTCCATGGCCATTAGTATGACAGTGCTGTAATTGATTACCTGACATAAGACCTGTTTTGAAATTTTTCTCTTGCTTGAAGCTGTCCTTTGAGCTTTTCAACAGTGTATGGTTATAGACTGTGTAGATGCATTGGTCTTTGTAGTTCAAGCTGTGCTATCCTTCTAGTGGCTGAAAATTGTATGTACTTGAAACAAAAGGAGGTACTATTTAGGTTTGAAGACTATGTTAATGGCTGTCCATGGAAATGGTCTGTTATGTAATAATAGCAAAGGTCAGGAAGATTTTTATCAGGGTAAGGACAGTTGTCAATATAATTTTACTCATCGGTTTACTGTAGCAACATACCCTGCATGCTAAAGCTCTTTATTTTACTTGAATGGTTCCCTCTTGGTATGCTATTCAAAATGAAATCAAGAGTTCTCTAGTTCTGCTTGAGAGGATGCTACGTATCATAGATCATCACTATGCATTACACAAATTAAGTGCATTGGACTTGAGAGCAATCCATAACAGAATGGCCAGATTATGAAAAACTCATTTTGCTTCCATTCCAATAACTGCCTGAAAAATATTGAATCCTTCAGAAACTATTGGGAAATATTTTTTAATTTAATTATGCTTTTAGGCTTTACCTTGTAACGACTCTTCATCTCATCAATAGAACACATATGGGAGTATACTAAAAGAAATGTTGTAAAGTGCTTCAGTAGAGTCCACAGAATATTGCCATGTTTCCAATGCAAACTCTCTTCTTCACTCAGTAAGTTATTTTCCTAGCTTGGCAGGTGTTACTGGTAGTTGCAAGTATTTATGAAAATGTATTTGGCTTTTGATTTGAGATTTATTTCATTTATTGCTCTTTTAAATGTGGTGCAAGCTAGAAAAGAAATATTTTTTTAGCTCAGTAGCTTATTGCTAGCCCCATGTTTCATGAGCAAGGTGACCATTTAACCCATGTTGAGACTTGTTTACAAGCTTGCACTCAGCAAATCAGTTTCTAAAATGTATAAATATTTTTATAGATTCCCATTCCTGGGATATCTTCTAGCAAATTTAAGGATGGCATAGTGTAGATTTAGCTTTAAGATTTTTTGCTTCTATTTTAAACCAGATGAACAAAAGAAAATCCTACATCAAAGTAGAAGGCAGCTTTTTAGAATCATAGAATCATAGAATAGTTAGGATTGGAAAGGACCTTAAGATCATCCAGTTCCAACCCCCTACCATAGGCAGGGACACTTCCCATTAAACCATGTCACCCAAAGCTCTGTCCAACCTGGCCTTGAACACCGCCAGCAATGGAGCATTCACAACTTCCCTGGGCAACCCATTCTAGTGCCTCACCACTCTTGCATTAAAGAACTTCTTCCTTATATCCAATCTAAAGTTCCCCTGTTTAAGTTTAAATAAGTGTGGACAGAAGAATCTGTAGACTGTCACCTTTTGAATCTATACTTATAATTTTATGAAAGTGTTCACATGCTAAAATTGCTCAGGATTGTTTAGTTATTTTTATTTCCTCAAATAATATAGAAAGAAAAATATCTTTAACAAATAGAAAACTGCTATCATGAACACCTGCAATAATTTATGAAACTGAATGATGTAATGTTTAGATGAAATTTTACCACAAAGAAAGATATGATGATTTTCTGTGTTCAGAAATAACTACAATCAGTCAAATAGATGTTATATTCAGGTTTTTTTGTTGTATTTACTCCCAAGCATAATAGTTGATGAAATTTTCAGAGGAAGACAAAGTTCATAATTGTGTGCTTAACAAAATTCCTAATATTGCTAATGATACTTTCTTTTTATATTATTCCAAAGAGCTATATGAACCCTGGTCATGGATAACTTTGATTTATGTTAACAGTCATATTTATAATGCTTGTTAGTCATTCAGTGTTGTTTGGGCAAACTGTTAATGTCAAACTAGTATAATTTTATTGATGTAATTATTTCTTTCATTACAGCAGTGCCTGCAAGCATTCTATAGTTGGAGTTATATTAGCATTCTGTTCTAAACCCCATATTTCAAGGATTTATAAATTAGCACTAAAAACTTGCTCCAAGCTAAGTCTTGATACATAAAGCATGAAACGTATATAGCTTTGGAAAAGTTTCAGAAGATTTAGTATGGGGGTGTTTCTTGGTTTGTTGGTTGGTTGTTTTTTTTAACTCCCTCCAGATACTGCTGTTTCAGAGAGGTGAGCGGAAAGCCTGAAAGAAAGGTATCAAGAAAAGTATACTTGTACACATGGTGTTGAGGAAAAGATTTTCAGCTTTGAAGGAAGGGGATATTATCTTAATCTAAATCCTTAACTCAGCCCTTTGTAATATTTATTTTCACTTATGTGTTAAGGCAGATAATGCTAACTGATGTGTTTTACTTTTGATGATTGTCATGCAAAAAGGATCATGGCAGGCTCAGGGTTGTGGTATTCAAGTTTCATTCATGTGCTGCCATCTGAAAAATTGGGTCTGAAGGCATGAAGGTATCTTGTCTTTCAAAAGGTTCACTGTCTAGGTAGAGCTGTTATTGGCGACTGTGAGAAGAAATGTGTATAAAGAAAGAACAGTATTAAAATTGTATTGTGATGCTACATTTCGCAGACATATTACATGTTCTTGAATTTTGTATGATGAAGAACGGAGAAAATACCAAATTCTCTCAAGTGTTGCACTTGCTTCAGTTATAGGATTTAACTAAAATATGTTATATTTTAGGACAGGCAGCCTGGGAGAATACAAGGATGTTGTCCTGGAAGCTAGGGACCAGGTTAGGAAAGATAAGACCCGCTTAGAATTAAACTTGGCTAGGGATGTTAAAGATAACAGTAAGGAACTCCATAGGTACATTGCAAATAAAAGACAGAATAGGGACAATGTGGGCCTATCTGGAAGCTATCAGGAGAACCGGCTACCTGGATTTGGAGAAGGCTGAGATTCTTAATGACTTCTTTGCCTTAGTCTTTACTGGCAAGTGCCAGTAAAGAGAGAAACCAGTTTCAGAGAACACAACACCCAAGTCTTGGAAGGCAGACACAGCAACTGTGAGAATGAAGACCTTGGGCCCACTGGAGAAGGTCTGGTTCGAGACCACCTTAGGTACCTGAATGTGCGCAAGTCTATGGGACCAGATGAAATCCATCCTCAGATCCTGAAGGAGCTGGTAGATGAATTTGCTAAGCCACTGTTCATCCTATTTGAAAAATCATGGCAGTCAGGTGAAGTTCCCAACAACTGGAAAAAGGGAAATATATCCCCCATTTTCAAGAAGGGGAAAATGGATGAGCCAGAGAACTACAGAGCAGTCAGCCTCACCTCTGTGCCAGGCAAAATCTTGGAGCGGATTCTCCTTGACGGCATGCTAAGGCACATGAAGAACAGCAAGGTGCTTGGTGGCAGCCAGCATGGCTTCACTAAGGGGAAATCCTGCCTGACCAGTTTGGTGGCCTTCTGTGATGGGGCTATGGAACTGATGGACAGGGGTAGAGCAGTTGATGTCATCTATCTGGACTTGTGCTAAGCGTTTGACACCGTCTCATGTGACATCCTTGTCTTGAAGTTGGAGAGACATCAATTTGATAGGTGGACCACTCGGTGGATAAAGAACTGGCTGGATGGCTGCATGAAGAGTTGTGGTCAGTGGCTCAATGTCCAGTTAGAGATCAGTAATGAGTGGTGTCTCTCAGGGATCAGTGTTGGGACCGGTCTTGTTCAACATCTTTGTTGGTGACATGGACAGTGGGATTGAGTGCACCCTC
>JAOEHY010027813.1:6241-34185 GCA_025447955.1 Psilopsiagon aurifrons | reverse complement strand
AGTAGAGGGGCAGGATCACCTCCCTCGACCTGCTGGTCACACTCCTTTTGATGCAGCCCAGGATACGGTTGGCTTTGATTTCCCTGCTGATATCCCCTCTTTATCTAGCAGATCAAATAGATATGTGCCCTATATAAATTTATTTAGATCTACTTCTGTCCCAAGAATTGGTGTCCAGCCTTTTATACTTACAAATCATAGATATATATCATGCCCTCTCACTACGCCTTTCTGGGCTGTAAAGAAGCTGAGCAAACAAAGAATGGGAATTATGCTCTTTAACAAAAGGAATGGAAATAACATTGTGGTCCATGTTTCTTCACTGAAGAAGGGAAGATACTGACCCAAGAGCTATTTTCAGTCAGAATGAGGCTGTTGCTTCTCAAAAGGCAATTCTCAAGTATGGATAATGAACATGACAAAAGCACATCACCGTCAACACAGATGCTCTGACAAAACATCAGGTTCTCTGAATCTCAAGCCTGTGTATTCCTTATTAGTTAAACCCTGAAGTCTTCATTCCAACCACATTATTGCTCAACTTCAAAGGAATTACCATTAAGGAGATATGCAGCAAGGTTATAATATGCATAATATGCAAACAGTACATCTGCCATATTATTAATAATTATGCAATAGAAACCAAACATATTTACATTTTCTTGTGGAACCTTTTCATACTTACATAGAAAAAAAGATACTCGGAAAGTGTCACACAAGAAGTTTCTCCTGCCCATTATACGTGCATAAGACGGTTAAGACTGAGCTAAGAATAGAAAATTAAAACCAATAAATCCTGTGCCAAATGTTATGGATTCCATAAATTTAACACCCTTTTCATAATCTTCCAGAAAGATCACAGCGCAGCTTCACACCCAATTCATTAATTGCTCCTCTTTAGTTAAATACCAGGCAGCCTGCAGGCCTGTGTGTTTGTTTGTTTGTTTCTTAATTCAAAGGCTGACTAGGATGTCTAAGGTGTTTTAATAACAGTCCTGTGCACTGTCTAATTTTTTCAGTCTCTACAGTTTGCCTCTTCTTTTAGGGAGTGAATAGTGCTCTTTGAATTTGCGTGTAACAAAACATCACCTTGCTCATTAGAAATCTACAGCAGAGTATTTGTTTTTAAAAGACAGTGGCGACCAGACTATTTTCTGCATAAAGTGACTCCTGCATATGGTAACAGCATAGCAACAGTACAGTGTAGCTTGTACATGTCTGACATGCAGATTTTCAAACTGCATGTATCAATTAGAAAGTGATGTACAATGAGCATCAGGTGAAACCTTATAATCTGTCTGAATAGTGCAAATTTAGACAGCCCCTGTTAAGTGTATGCCTAGTGCTTTTCTAATTCTGCTGTAATTTAGAGCAGACCATACTTAACCACAAAACCCTGTGATGCAGTATCAGTAGTCTCCAGCTTTTAACTTCTCAAGATGCTAGAAACTGTTTGCAGTCAGGCCTGCTGGCTCAATTAAAACCAAGCAAAGACAACCAACCCTGACAAAAGCCAAACCTTCTGGTACCATCAAGACAGACCCATAGAATGTCTTAACCAATGTCAGAACCTGATGACCAAATTCTCAAAGGCAACCACAAAAGCAATCACATTAAATAATATATATATATATATACATATATATATAAAAGCCAACCTGAAAACTTTCTTGGCAATGGCGCTGCAGATGGGCTGGAAAGGTGAGAAGGTTGGGCTCTGCCATTTGACTAACACTCATTCCCACTTGCCAGCCTATGGCTTTGCCTTTCAGTATGCTTAGTACAACATGCAGCTGCTCAAAGAGAAATTTTCCTCCCCAGATAGTGCACAACAGCAGTAGCTGAGAAATTCTGGGAACCAGCAGCTGGGGAGATCAGTGTTGGCGGGCTAAGATGAAATGCTGAAGCATCTCTCATCACAAGTGTGCAGAGCCAGATTCCATAGTTGTTAATCAGCACAACTCAAAGGGAGCTTTGGCCAATTAAGTAATAGAGAGTTTGGCTCATTCTAGCAAAGGATTATATCACAGCAGAAGCAGCACTTCTGTACACAAGGCTGAGGTTAGCACCCTCTTTTACTGATAAACTCCCCCTATCTATCTTCACCTCCATTAGTCCCTCCAAATAGGACATTTTAAAGGCGGACTATGGAATCACGCTCTGAAAAGCAAGGACACAGTCGAAAAAAGGACATTGGACATTTGCTTTTTAGTTCTCTTTATCAGTTTTATTACCTGTCCCACTTACATCATCATCACTGTGAAGACCTAGAAACCTTCACAATCAACTTTATTTTGCTGATAAATTTATTTAAAACCAGCCCCAAATACCAGTTTTGAAATAATATCTGACCGCAGAAGAATTTTCAAGCTCTATATTATTATCTAGAGAAAATGTTTCTTCTTTCCTCCCCCCTTAAATGAGAAGGTCATATAACCAGTATACGTTTAAAACTTTTTTCTATTTGCACTGATTTTCAGGAACAAGTGCTGCAATGATTTACATTTACACATTTCTTGTGGTCCCACTGAAACCAGTGCGATTATTCCCGGAGTACAGAATTTAGCATGTGCATAAATCTTAGCAGGATCTCAGCCAAAAAGACTGTTTTATTTGGAAACAATAAAGAGACATAGGCTTGTGGTTGCTCTGTGAGCCAAACCCTGTCCTCAGAAATATAAGTTTGGGGATGTGCAGTTGAGAACATATCCCCTGCCGAAGAGCACAACCCAGACACCAGAAGCAGAGCAGAGGCAGGCAAAAACCCTGTGCCCTGCAGAGAGGAGAGTTACAGTTCATGAAGAGGTATACGGCTGTGAAGACATGGAGGCACATTGGTGTGATTCAGACGCATGTTTTGGTTAACATTCAAGCCAGACAAAATCCTCTCTAGTATCTCCTGCCACGTAATATTTGGTCTTCCATGGTTCTCATTGCTACAAGTGTCACATAACAGGAATGTATCTAGCTAGGTTTGAGAAGCACATGCAACTTTTTATAAAGAATAATGGATACTGTGCATTATTCATAACGTAACTGATTTCATTTGCATTATGCTTTACTTTCCAGATTTTTAAACAAGGACATCCTAATAGGACTGTACAGGTATATGTCTTCTGTGATTCATGCTCTACAATAGAATTAGTTGCCTTTCACCAAAATCATTATTAAAATTATCACTACACACTGTTAGATTGTGGCCTAAAATGGCGTGGTTAAAATACTGTCTGCAACACTTTCATCTTCTATTCCTCTATCACAGAGAGCAGATATAGAACTTTAAAATAATTACAAGGAGAAAAAAAAAAAAAAAAAATCCAGGAAAACAAGAAGCAATACAAACAAAAAAGTTATTGAAATGTATTGCTTGATGGCTGCTAATGCCTTTGAATTACCCCAAATTATTTGTGATAAAGTAAAAGGGAAGAAAAAAAGCCCCAAACTAACACAACCACAGAATAGCCAGGGCAATGGAGAGCGGCTTGGAAGAGATAAGAGTTCTTTCCCTTAAAATTCAGAAGTATGTTTTATTTTCCCAGAGATATTCCTTGTGTGCAGTAGATTCACATTTCCTTTAGAGCAAGAAAATATTGCATGGAAGCACACTTGAATTTGTCACTGTCTACGTTTGGCCCTCACTTATTTGGGTGAGAAAATCTGCTTTAGAGACCATCATTGATAATCCACTGAGTAGAAAACACTGATCATCTTGAACCAAAACCTGGCAGGGTCTTCTGACTTTTCTATTGAAAAAACAAACAAACAGAACAACAACAAACACAAACAGATCAACTACCCTCTCACCCCAAGACCAGACAATCCACCATTGAAATTAGATAGCAAAACTGACTGGGTTATGCATTCTGGATAGCTGAAAATCTGTTCCCTGCATTAATGTAGAGTTTTTCATGGAAGACAAAGCAGGAAGGAGTTGTCCTACTAGGCATTCTCATTCATTCCTGTCATCTTTCAAAGCTGCCTTTTTAAAAGACTGGCAAGTAATTTTATTCTTTTTTTTTCTTTCCTTGCATTCACAAAACAATATTAGATGTTGTTTAGACCCCGCTCAGCCAACTGGAAATGGCCATCAACGTCAGCACTGCAGAACCAGGCCCTGAGACCCTGTTCTGCAGTGCTGGAGAAGAAAAAGGAGACCTCTTTAAAATCATCCAAGCAAGAAAAGAGAAAAAAAACATGCATTCATGAAATGCTATTGTCCAAGATAGAATAGCAGAGGCCAAGAAGAGCAAACAATATAAATAGAGAACATGGTTTTCCTTGCTGGCTTCACAATAGCTAGGATTCTTTAAAAAAGAATAAGTAGGAAGATAAGACATGCATGCCTGATACTGAAGAAAAGACTGTTTGTACCCAGCACACCATATAAATTGTTCAAGAACAGTTCAGCCATGTCAAGAAATGACCCTCTCATGCTGCCAAGGTCAGTAAGACCCATAGCCAGTGTTAGTCAGAAAGGTCGTCACCACTTCCATATTTAAAATACATTCACCTGATTTCTCCTAGGACTTCACAAACTTTGTACAGACCAACTGAGTAGGGGACGTTAGGGGTGGTATGGTATGGTTGGTGGGTGTTTTATGGATGGATCAAGAGCTCTAGGCAATATTCAGCCCAATACTGAGGACTGTCAGGAAGCCTGCATGCTGCTGCAGACCCCCATTGCAGGCAGAAGCAGGACTGTGATTGATAGATGTGCCCTGGGTGTAAGTACATGGTTTGCTTGTTCACTCACAAACATACACATCACCATGCAACACTAATAATAAACTACCCAGCTGGGACTGTCTCTGTATAGCCAACAGAAGAGCTTCTATATACCAGCTGAATCCACTGAACCTCAGTGAATTTTTAATACCAGGAAAGGAGAGGTTTGACCCTAAACTTCTAATTCTTGGTTAAAATTCAGCTTCATTCCTAGTTTTTAAGACAACACTTATTTTAATCTCAGCCATATCTCTGGAAGACCCTCTAATATTTAACGCAGCAAAGAAAAAATTCACATAAGCCTATTCCCATGGATATTCATTATACAGGTGCACCCTGAGACATAGCATACTTCAACAAGAAAAACAACAACAATGCATTAAGATGTAAATGAAATGCATGATGCTAGTTAGTCTCCACTCAAGCAATTCTCGTTGTTATTTTGACTTACTGATCATCAGAGAAATGCTGGAAAACAATAGCTTTTAAACATTTGCTAATAAATTCTATTATTTCTTTAATTACATAGTTTTGTTTAAAAATACTGATTTTAGGATAAATTTATAGCTAAAATTATCTGAGCCTTGCACTGAAATTGTGATGAAGTTACATTGTGGCAAAAATTAGATAAATTGCTTTGTGGTCCTTATCTGTGTGTTTAAAGAGTTAAATAAATAAATAAAAAGGAACAGCTGAAATATCCAGTGGGAGTTACTCCCTGGAATTGCCTTCTTTCCAAATCTGTAAGCTACTCTTTTAAGACAGTTGCATCGCTGAGTATACCAGGAGGAGAAGGCTCAGTTGTAATGCCTCACACACAACAGGAAAGAGAGAGCATTCAACTATACCATGTATACCATGATCCTCATCATTATTTCATAACAACTCTGGCAAAGACTCTCCCAATTCTTACACAATTGTTGACAATAAGGTATGACTTCTTACTTTTCTAAAGGAAACCTATATGTAATTAGATCCCCACTTCCACTGTATGCACTAACTAGGCAGGATCCCCGTCCAACGCAGAGAAAAACTCAGGGCAGACAATGGAATTATGCTAGTTTAACCTAGCTGTAGCTTTGTCCAATGATGTCTAGTCAGCGGATATGCATCATTGCTAATTGGCTGCCTGGTCTCATCTGTCTGTGGTTGAAAGACAAAAGTGTGAAACAAACTTTTCTAGGTTTTAGGGCCAGAACAGATCAAAGTTCAATTCATTTTCACGTGTTTTTTTTCCCCAGTGTTTCCAAAACCTGAATCCCGAACAGTTTTCCCCAGAACCCTTTAAGGAACCCCAAATGAACTCAGTGCCCCATTGCAGAAAACAACAAAACAAAACAAAAACCACCCCCACAAAAAAACCCACAACAACCAAGCAAGCACCCTAGAAATCACAGATCAAGATTCTCTTTTGTGCTTCATAGTGTACCAGCAGTTAATGACATTGCATTGGTTTGAGTGAGAGGGTAACAGCATATCCAGCACTTAATACAGAAACAAGGAGAACAGATAGGGAGGGAGAAGAGCCTTTCCTGCAGTGAATAACAGCAACAACAGAAACCAGTGAAATGAAATAAAAACTTGCTGGGAATCTCTAATATTTACAACTATTGCAGAACCCAAGTACTCCTCTGCTGAAGCCAAGGCCTTTGACTTTCCAGATTTTCTATTAACTGTACCTGCAATGATTAGTCACTAAGGAAGGTTTTGGATATATGCTGGAACTTCAGTGATTGTACTGTGCAATTACTGCCTTACTTCAGGAGCGGTCTAGTTGAGTTTGTGATGTGAACAAATGGTACTGAGACTCACTCTGTTTTTCCTATGGCACTTTCATCAGATTCATGCTGAAAGCACCTTCCTGTGCTGTCAGATCACCAGGATGCAGAGAGTGCTTAACATCCTGCACCTGTATTCCTGTGCTGCATCACACAGGTCTTGTTTACTTGAACAATGATGTCTAACTTCAAGCTTTAAAGCGAGCCTGTGCCACTTTCTGCTTCCAAGCTAGGACACACAGTTCTTGGCACCACTGATGCAGGAGCATTCTCAGCTCATACAGGTATCATGAAATTTCAGAAGTTCTTTTTGTGCTACATTTCTTACTTCCTCTCCTCCCAGCATCTGTGGGCATGCAGCTGTCAGTGACCCTCATTGGACATGTGCTAAGGCACGAAAGGCAGAAGAGGTTCTTTTTAGCTGATGAGTAACTAAGAGAACTGAGAAGAGACTGAGGGGCTGGGGCTTGCTCAGCCTGGAAAAGAGATGGCTGTGGGAGGACCTAATGGCCATCTGCCTGTACCATTAGGGCAGTGATCAAGAAGATGAAGCCATACTCTTGCATTGGTGTATGGCAGGATGAGACACAGTAGCTGAAAGCCAAAAAAAAGAGAGGCTCAGTCTGGATATAAGGAGTGACTTTTTCCCCATGAGGGCAGGCAGGCTGTGGTGATGGTCCAGAAAGGCTGTGAAGTCCCTGTTGCTGGAGGCTTTCACTAGCTGCCTGGACAGAAACTTGAGCAACATGGTCTGATCTCACAGGTGACCCTACTGTGAGCTGAAGGCAGGACTACAGACCTCTCAACATTCTTTCCAACCTACATCCCTCCATGGTCCTTTGAAAAGAAGTGAGTAAATTCAGCAGTTTGGATTATATGAACACCTGCCTTCACCCTGGTGCATCAGAGCTGTGATCTCAGCACAAAGCAGACTCTTGCTTCTTCAAAGTAATTCTGCTCATGCATGCTTTACAAAGGGAAAGGCTTAGATGCCCCCTGGCCTCTCTGCATGGGGAGCACACTGGGAGAGCAGGTTGTGCCATTTTGAAGCATGGGGAAGCTCAGGCTTCTGTCAGATGCATACTGATCTCTCTGTAGCTCAATGCAAGATCTACTCCTTGTAATTGGCAGATAGGTATGTTATTCGTTGCTGACAAAACAGAACCTATACCTGTTGCAGGCAAAAACCTTAGAGGCTTAATTGTTTAATGGAGAGATTGTAGACAAACACATTGTAATGCAATAAAAATGCATTTTTAAGGCACCTTTGCAATACCAATATTTAGTAATGGCCTTCAAATGAAAAGCACTTGCAGATGCCTATGTACCGTTTCAATTAAGACATAAACAGACATAAAACTATTTAAGCAGAAAATACAATGTATTTTTGAGCAGTTCATTATTTAAGATCATAAAACTGAGATTGACTGTAGGGCTCACAGCCCATCTGAATTTAAATACGTGTTAACAAATTTGGCTGTCTCAAATCGGTATGGCTTATACTATTCCTCATCTACCTTACAGAGACCACCACTGTAGTTCATATCCTTGCCATGATTCTCCACAGAAAGCCAAGACACCAAAAAACACAGAGGGTCTAAAAGGCAGAGTGTCTTCAGGATCAGATCAAGGCTGAAACAAGCCAAAATATTGTCAAGGGAGGCTTGAATTAATTTTCTGTCCACTTTATTTATTCGGTGGAGGAACACAAGTCTACATTTTCCAGAGAGATGAACTGTGAACACAAACAGGTTCTTCGGTAAACCTCAAAGTAAAGCGAAGGGGTTTCACACAGCTCAGGCCAGAAAAAAATCTTCCCTACTTCAGACTTTGAAAGTTCTCTTTAGAAACCATCTTCCTTTTAAATCCTTAGATCAATGTCATTAGTGGTTAATAACTATTACAATTTGTGACTCTTCATTCTTACATATATATATATATCTATAAAATTTTTACAAGGAGGAGGAGGAGGCAATCCCAGACAAGCATGTAACGTAATCACAGTTCTCCTCAAGGGATATATTAGTCATTTCTGAGAAACCAAACAGAAATCCCCGGTACCATTACATCCATCGCATTAAGGATAGTTTCAGGCAGGTATATTGCCTACCAACACCCAGTGGGTGGCCAAAAGCACTTTGCCTTCTCTGACCTTCCCCTGGCAGTGAGGAGGGGCTTTTGGGGTGCAGCCGGCCTTAGACTTCCCAGCTGAAGGTGGTGGATGCTGGAGGCTGGCAGGGTGCCTGTCTGGTACCCACACACTGACTGCTAGACTCTGAGCTGGCTCCATAAAACTTGATCAGATAAAACACAGGCTTTTCAAATATGCACCTGGGGATCATACAGAGCAGCACAACTATGTAACTGAGTTAGGTATGACACATAAGGGAGCCTAATACCTTTGAGGATGAGAAAATTACTGCTCATTATGCTAAGTAATGCCTTATATCAGCATGTAAATAACTTTTCTTTGTAAGCAATCACCAAAGCATTCTCAACAGAAAATTAATATATCTGATTTGTTTATGTATTCATCTAATTTAGGGCAGAAAGATTTTAAACTGAAACTGGATATGAAAATGCATCACTAAAATCTGTCTGAGCTATGTGTTAGGATCCATATATATTCGTACTTATGCAGACAGACACAATTACATGCTCTTTGTGATAGACCGAATCAGATAAAATGTTAAACATACAGTCCTGTGCTATATGTTACAAGAGATTTCACTCATCTCTTTATTTCTGACAGACATAGTTTTGGTGGGAAATTAAAAGTTAATTTTGTTTTTTGTCCTTTTGTTTTTTCCTTATCAGTAGTGCCTCCAAGGCATGCTAAAGTATGCTGAAAGTGACCTTCAGTTTACTCATATCATCCTGACACAAGTGATTTAGCCTTCATACTTGTAGGAGTAAACACAACAAACACTCACTGACTGACAAATATTTCATCAGAATTCAGCCACACATTTATTTCCGCGTGTAGAGGGGAGGGTGTGTTAGATGATGACCTCATTTAGTAAGGCATCATCATTTAAGTTCACCACTATTATATGTACACTATTACCTTTCACAGTCTCAACCCATATCTTGTCTTCCTTTAAAGGTTGCTATATTTTCTGGTCTATTCCACATGCAGCTGCCATTCACTGATGTTGCAGTGCTGTGATTTTGAAGATGGACACAGATCTTCAACCAAACCTGATTAGGACAAGAATTTTCCCACTTCTCAAAAATACTTCCAGAGCAAGTGGACAAGCAAATTCTGAGTGTTTCAATGTGCAGAAGTTAGAAAAACAACATAGGAAAGAGCACAAGCCCACAAACACCACCCTGCAGAGAACATGCAGACGCACCTTATGCATCCATCTCTGCTGGGGCTTGTATTTTCCAGGCCAGCAGTGGTACCACTGCTTGCAATGATCAAAAACTCTGGGATGTTAAATCCAGTGGGATGATTTGCGCACTCGCAGCTATTCTGAAGTGGAAGTCCTTTGCCGTACTGGAGCTTGGAGGGAAGTTGAAACAATTTTTATTATGTTAATCAGTTGTGACTTGTGGATTTCAAGGTCTGTACATTGAGGCAGTGGTTGTAGCTTGATAGATACAATGCAAATGTGAAAAGCAACAGAGATGAAGAAAATGATGGAGATAAGGGCTTTAGTCATTGACCATGAAAAGAGAAATCTTAAAAAAGGAAACAACAATCTGGGATGTAGCAAGAAGCTGAGTCAAACAGGCTCTTGAGGGTGTAGGACAGCTTTTTCTGAAAAAGTTTAATGCTCGTAGCATCAGAGGTATATTCTGTGTTTTACGAGACAGAAGTCATAGGATTATTAAGAAACGTGATTTCAGCAATACTGTGCAACCCAAACCTGGGCTGGAAAACCATGTTAAAACCTGAGAAACTATTGTAGCAGATACAACAAAGGCAATGAGGGTATAGATACAGAAGGAAGAGTGGATGCACTGGAGATGCTTTATGAGTGCTTTAGTGTAATATGGAATAAATAAAGTGTATATCAAAAATAATAAAAAAGACAACCTCAGAGCCACCACATCCAAGAGAAGCCCAAGACAGATCTCAAACAGCAACAGAATGAAAATTCAGCTTTGACTACAGATGAAATCCCCACAGACCTTTACCTGGCAACAGCCTTTTAATGTTAGTGTACTCTTGTGCAGAGTGCTGCAGCAGCGTTCATCTGGACAGAACCAAAATTACCAGATTTTTCAAGGGACTTTATCATGCCCACAGCAGAATGGGCAATAGCTAATTATTCCGTTCAGTTTGGTGATTTAATATGCTGTTTACAGCTGCCAGTGATGTTTCAGTGTTGTGCCATATCTCCATGCACTACCTCCCCTGCTGACTCCACAGCAGGTAAGGATCTAAACCAGCTGGAAGTGCCTGTTTGCTCCTAACTTAGCAAGAGTGCCTCAGATGACTCCCTGGACATGGAGTTAAAGCAAGAAACTTACAGATTTGACCCGCTCTTTGTTTAAGTCGAACTCCTCTTTGCTAAGGGCTTCTCCCATCTCCTGGTGAAAGCTTTGACAAAGGATGCAAAGTTTATGTGTCTTTCAATAATACCTTGTCATGCCTTTCTATCACATACAATGAAAAGAAAAATCACCTAAGTTACTGTGAATCTCCCTTTCTGACTCACATTTGCCCACTCCCAAGCCTTTGTATGCTGTTGTAAATCTTCACAAGCTATTCTCATTTTCACATCAGATCCATGTCTTGACTCAATACTAATAGAAGAAAAGGTCATAGAAACATGACCTGGCTGCTCAACCTTTTTAAGGAGATTTCTCACTAAATTTTAGGGAGAGGGAGAATGTTAGGATCAGGCATTGCCCATTAAAACGAAACATAAAATCCTCCAAACAGCAGGTAGCTATTGGTGATGAGTTACAACAAAACTGATACAAGAAGAATCAGATTACGTTGCTTTACACTGAATTTAGCACATTTTGAATAAAAATCTACCATACAAGGGAGAATTTTTCAGTGCAAAATGCAATTACAATATTATATGTAGGTTTTTTTTCCTTATTATCAGGAAGAAAGGACAAGCTTGTGAAAAAACGTCTGGAAGAGTTTATACCTACCAGAGCCATCTCATCTAGTATAGTGAAAACAGTATTCAAGACCTGCTCATAAGTCACAGGCATCATGTAAGAACACAAGGCAACTTCATGAACTTAAAGAACCCACTTCAATGAGATTGCACATCTGCTTAAAGTATTTGAAGGACCCAAGGCCAAATCCCTAGAAAACCTGAACTATTTAGTCACAATTCCTCATGTTGTTGTTTTGACATGAGTATTTAGATGAAAGAAAAAGTCCTAGTAACAAAACCAATAAACATGTAGATGGCAATTCAGACAGCTCAAACATAAGCTTCAATTTTGCTGCTATTGTTCCAGCCTCACCAGCATCTCAGAAAACGAGGAGGGCTTCAGCCTAGGAAGGTGATTTCCTGAATCAGGGCACAGAATATGCAAAGACCCACTTTGTGTTTTGATACCCACGTGTTCTGGGAACACCTCTGTCCTTGGGTGTGCACTCCTCATCAACTCATCTACAGCAGCGGGACCTTTCAGGAAAAGGAATGAATTTGGAGTCTGAGGATTGGTTTTGTTTGGTTTTAAAACTGGAGCCTAGTCTAGATTTGTGCACTTGAACTAGGATCCATTTTCTGTTAATCTAGCCAGGGATCAAAACCAGCCTGTAACAACTAAGCTGTGCAATTTAACTTGTAACTTTAGTTTTTAATATTATATTCTGACAACAAATACTTGTTTGCAGAAACTATTTAGCAAATCATGTATGTAGCATAAATCTAACAGAAGTGGAAACGAAACTAATGAAGGACTAATGGTCAGCAGATTGGTCACTGAGCACTATCAATCGAATGCCTTTCTTCAAACCAAAAAGGTGTTATATCTGAATAATGGCAATACTCCCCACCCTTGTTTGTTTTGACCTTGTTTTTTTCCTTCTAAGGGAGGGGTTTTCTTGATATATTATCTCACTAGTAAAAACATCTGTAATTGCCTTTTAGATACACTTTACCCATACACAAACATAAAATATAAGTACATAAAGCACACGCTGTATTTCCACCTCCATGTTGAAGACATCATCTACAAATTCTCATTTTGCAAACACTTTAATTTCTGAATGGCTTCTCCCTTTCTATGACACCTGCTACTCTCCTGAAGGGTTTATGCATGTAAAGGGCCAGTACGCAGCAAAAGCTATAGTTTGGAACATTTTGACAAGATATGTAACAGTCAAATCCAACTGAATCACATTTAAAAAAAAATAGTCATATCAACTACTTCAGGAATTACCTTTAAAAATTAGACTGAGATGTGAAAGCGTAGAATAAAACATATTTAAAAGTTCATCTAATACCTTTTAAAAAACAGTTATCCTTACTTAAAATTGGTACTTAACAGCTCATGTAAAAATTAAAAATTCCAGCCATCCTTATTAATGTTTTTATTCCATCTACCCAGTTTTTCCTCTTCCTCCCACATTTCTTCCATTTGTTTTACCTATTGTGTCTCTGCTTTTTTTCCCCCTTGTTGACCTACCATAAATACCTCCGTATATTTAATATTTCCCTTCTTAAACACTGTCTTGCCTAGTTTCTCTCTTTCTTTTGAACTATTTTAGGCCCATTTGCCTGGGCTCCATCTTCTCAGGTTAGAGACTACACTGCATGGGATAGTTTTCAGACTCAAGCTCCACCACTGACCATGTGGCACTGCAAGGGCTGCTGGTGTAGGGTGTCCTGGTCAAGCTGCTGTCAGAATATAAGGCTGGCTTTTGGGTCAGGACTACCACCTGTACACGCTGGTTTCATTCAGCACACAGGCAGGGAAGGAAACCTTCTACTTGATCTGAACAAGCTGTGAGAGATGATGTGGGTTACCCTGACCCTACAGATACAAGAATTGAGTCTCAGGCTCCAATTTTGAGACTTACTTATTCTTTCAGTCCTTGCCCTGTCCTATTTCTGGTTTAGTTTTATCTTCTCAAACTTGTTCTGCACCTCATGGATTGTCTCACAAAAAGGCATAGCTTTAAGTGACAAGCCTTCTGCTACTGCGTGTTTCTGCAGGGACACAGGGAGCAACTTTCCTGGGACCCTTGGAGAGAGACTTATTTCTCCCAAAGTCTGGCATGTACCTTATGCATGAGAATTTCACCAATTTGCTAATGGACATGATAGGAAAGGAGGAAACTCTGTGGTTATGCCTGCATCCCAGCTTCAGGACCACAATCAACACAAGCATTTAAGCTACCATCTCTGCTTTGCAGGGATACAGAGACACGGAAGCTGGCACTTGCCTACCAAGCTGAATCCTTGTAGACCCTTGCTAGTTTGCAAAACGTGGCATGGAACTGGACAGAGGAGTTAAAACTCTTCTTCAGGTTGACCAGAATTAAGTATCCTGTTTCTTATATCCAGCCCTCCCAGGAGAAGCTCTTGCACACTTGTGAATGCAAACACAATGCTACTCGCCACACTACTTCGCAGGCAACAGCCTCAAGTGGCAGTTTTCACAAATATGTGCATAAGCTCAAGTACACCAAGCCCTCATGATCAGACTCAGAGAAAGCCCTGAGAGTTTGTCTATTTCTGGTATGTTCAAGTAACCTATCACCATGGCAGCTAAGCAGAGAGGAGAAAATGCTGCAGGCCAGAGCAGATCAGACAGCAGTGCTTGTTAGACATAACCACAAGGCTGTATGTCACACTCTCCCCTGCCTGCTGCCATGAGCCATTTATGGTTGCCACCCAAAAGCTGTAAAGGATGAAAGTTTTATTAGCATACCCAAACTACACTCTTCAGTGTCTTACAGTAGCAACAGTGGGAAACAAGAACATAAAAGCAGGCCAGAAAGTGGCAAAATATATTTAAACTGAAATAGAAAAAAAAAATGTCATTGAAAATTAACATTGTAGAATACACTGCAGTGAGCCAATCTAAGAGAAATGCACTTAGCTCACAGAGTGCCTCAAGCGACTTCAAAGGTGAGAAAATAATACGCTTAAAGTGTATACAGAAGCAGCTCAAGGTTTGTCATCAGCACCGAATATTGAAGAGTGGGAGACCACAGGACGGGTGGCAGCAGAGGTCAGTCTGCGCTGGGCAGGCGTCGGCCACCACTGGGTTTTGTGACCTTGGGCTGAGCCTTCCCTTTCCCTCCCGCGTCTTACGAAGCCTCGTATCTCCGCGGCAGCTCCCCGCAGCCAGCGTGCTGCCCTCACCCTGCGGGATGCCAGCGCGGGCACTGTAAAGCGGGCAGCGCTGAGGTGGGCGGCTTCCGGGCGAGGGGTGCTGCTGCTGCAGTCTGCTGCCTCAAGCAGGGTGCATCAGTTTTAGTGTTTTGATTCAGGTTTACAAACCTCCCCAGTGCCCACTCTTAATGTGTATTATTTCACACTGTGGGGCAGTCTCAGGATAAGAGAGCTGGGCCTCTTTTAGACAAAGTTTAACTGGAGGACGCACTCCAGAGGTTCACCCAGTACGATCCAGCTGCTACAGGAGCTCAGACTGCTAGAGCTAGTCCATGACAAGAGCCCTCACAGCACACACAGTGGGACACTGGCTCCTTGGCACTGCTTGTTTTCTACAGATACGCTCCTATTGCACAGCACGTTTGCCCAAGTCACAAGTTTGGGGACACCAGTACATATATCTTGAGCAAAACAGTCATAGAATCACAGAATGGTTTAGGTTGAAAGGTCTTTGAGATCATCTAGTTCCAACCACCCTGCCATGGCCAGGGACATTTTTCACTAGACCAGGGTGCTCAAGGCCCTGTCCAACTTGACCTTGAACTTCCAGGGGTGGAGTGCTCACCACTTCCTTGGCAGCCTGCTCCAGCGCGTCATCACCCTCGCAGCAAAGAATTTCTTCTGAGGCAGTTAGAGGAGAACCCACTCTCTTCTCACATACAACAGTGCCATTACTATGAGAATTTTGTCCACAATCAAAACCAGAGGTCAGAAGGCAGGTGCATCTCAGCAGGGAAATACCCCAAGAGCTTTTAGGCCCTCTCCAGCTTATTGACTTGAAGTTGCACTTCTTCCTCCTCTTATATGCATTGACATTCACATCACAGAAGATGAAACATGTTACTATTATTTAATATATTCTTTGGCTATTTCCTGCAGGGAACATGTGATCTAACATCCAGACACTTTGGCAAAGTACAGAACTACTTACAGTAGTGAGCCATTTCTGTAAGAATCTACACCAGTGACCAAGGAGGTCAACAATAGCGTTTGTGAACAAAGAAGTCAGAGAATGCTCTTATCTACCTTCTTGGAGATCTTCTGGTAACAATCAAAGTCCATAATTAAAATGAGGTTTCTCTTTGTGCAGGACTTTTCCACCATGCAGCAGCTACAGAGACTGATCTCTGTTGAGTACACATTCAAGTAACATTTGAGACAGTCACAGCACATGGAGCCTGAAGTGCCAAAGGTCCTGAGCAGTTCCTACCGCCTGTGGTACTCTAGTTTCCTAAGCAGATCCGTCAGACTGGACCTCTCTGCCCCAAGTAGCTACCAGTCTTCAGACACGCACAGGAGATATCCTAACCCTGATCAACCCCTGTTTCTGCCTCTCTTACTAGGAAAAGGGATTAACTGGTGGGATAATCAGACATTGTTTACTCTTCTATAGCCCATGTACAGAAAGATTAAGGCCAACCCCTCATGGCAGGGGGGTTGGAACTGAATGATCTTTAAGGTCCCTTCCAACCCAAACCACCCTATGATTCTGTGAAGGTTTTATTGAGTGGGAACCTCAAGTTAGTAAGCCCATACTGAATCACTTAGATGTCCTTTTTTTTTTCTCTTTTTTTTTAAGCCACTGAACACCCTGTTGCTCCCAGAGGCCAGACTGTTGCTCTGTGAATGCAGACCCTCTGATAATCCAACCTTTATGTCTTGAGCCAGGATTAAAAGTGTTATTGGAGTAAGAAAATTATCCTAAGAAAGAATGAAAAGTTTGGAAAGAGGTAAGAATATACAACAGCTCTCCTGTAATACCAACTGACTCGAAACTCCAAGCAAAGCAAAAGAGCAAGGAGAAGGAACAGTGAAATATTAAATGCAGTTGCTTCTTCTATTTGCAGTTTAATAATTCAAGACCTATATTTATTTATTCATACTAATTGACCGATGAAGTTATGCTGTGGAATACCTGAAGAGAAACTAATTGCTGTCTCATTTTATTTTAATAGTATATTAAAACACGGGCTAGACTGGAGAGCTCTTCTCGACTTGTGCTGATGTTATCTGCCCTGAGACACTGGCAACTATCCAGGGACTTGCCTACACTGATATTTAGGACTAACCTTAGGAGTCAGATTAGTTGATTGTGCCTTTGGCTGTAAATGGACCACAAATGTGAAGTTCATTTCTTTTTGAGATCAGTCTTACCTCCTTTCCCTTTATTTTTCTTACTTAGGTTCTGTTATCATTTGCTCAGTCTGTGCAAAGGGGGCTTAAATGGATGTAAATGAATTTTGCAAAACCCACACGGGATCTTTAATACCATTGGAGTAATTGGGGCTTAACTACAGTGAATCCTGAAGCACACTGTCTAAATACAGGCATTCGCAATCATTTCTACATTCTCATAATTAACAGTCCCACAAGTGAAATGAGACTCAAAAAATGTGCATCAGTTCCTCGTCCTCCAGTGTTTCCCTACGGTTTCCATGCTGTCCTGATAACTAAATTGGTGGAACTCTTCTTGGTGAGGAGAACATTTTTTCATCTCTCTCCCAGCCCTCTGGTCTGGGACCCCAAATGCACCGTCCCTCTCTCATACCCCAGCCCAATTCCCACATGCATCCAGACCCTTTCATTAGCAGGAAGGCTGCTGGTAGGGCTAATGATGGAGGCTGCATGCCTGGCAGCTCTTCTGCTTGGCTGCCCTCATGGCGTGGGGAGCAGCACTCCCCACGGGCATCACCCCTGCTGCTGCAGCATGAGGGTAAAAAAGGCAGTGGGCAAAGGGCAGAGACATGGGCACTGCACCATGGACCTTGGCAGAGGAGAAACAACGGAACCCAAAAATTTATCAGTGTTTCAGTATCTCGTCTCACGTACATTTGTAGCTGCAGTATTATGCATACACCATCCAAAGCACTAGAGAAGATTCACCCCCCCCCCCTTACCAGAATAGCACAGGGCACTATCAGCAGCATGTGGTAGGATATGAGAGTCCTCAGGTATTCAGATCCCAGCATATAGGCTGGTTCATCCTATATATCTAGAAAACAAGCCACTGAACTGAAGCCCTGGCAATTTACATACCCTTTGTGCAGATACAAATCAGCTCAGAAGGTGAAAGGTAACAGAAAAGCAGGTCCTTTGAATGCAGATCCTTTCATCTCCGAGTTTGCTAAGGATAAATGTAAAGGCAGCTTAGGATCCAAGTTGTGCATATTCCTCCTTTGAAGCTCTACCTTTCTCCCAGCCCAAACTTTGCCATTTAGCCCTCTCATTACCTGGTAAAGTCTGCTCCTCCCTTCAGCATTTAGTCCCTCTGCAGAACACCAAGCAGTTTCCCTCCCTCCCCAGGAATCTTAATTAACTTTTTTTCTGTGTGTTTGTTTCTCCCCTCCCCTTCAGACATACCAATGCCTTCAGTTAGTTTGTTTCAATGCTTTCAGTTATCTTTAATCACATTGTTATTTCATATAGATCACCAGCTGACCTTCATACAAAACAGTGCATATCAGAATTTGAGCATTCCTATCATCTGCGCACTGTGACATGCAGTCACTGTTATTTTTGACAGAGATAGATAGCACTGGCTGTTTTGCACTGTGTTGATTCTATACTCAGAAAAATCTAGGAATGACTTTCATCCCTCTATGTATGTTTGCATGATGCCAGATCTTCCTATCACCTTTCCAACTCCAGTACTTCACTGGCTGGATCAAAAAGGCTTCGACAGTTCTTCATCACTATTTGGTTTCCCTGAAGCCGACTGATTGACATTATTCAGAAAAGATCACTTCACTAGGTCTGCCTCTCACAATTTCAGGACATGGAGACCTCTTCCTCTTTGAGGTTCAGACAGGACTTGAGGGATGGTGGAGGTACATGGGATAAGCTTGGTCCATGGCTATGAATTTGAGTTTGCTTGCTCAACAACAGCTCAGAGGGCAAGAAGAACAAGTGCTGAGCAGTCCGTCCTCCTTCATATAAACTCGCTTTCCCACATATCACTTTCATTTTTACATGTCTTCTTGCTTATCTCCTTTGATCACAGGCAACCTCGGCAACCTTCCCCAGGACATTTGACTGGAGAGGAGAGTTGCTGCCTCTGCTTTCAGAGCCCCTTGATAACACCCCTCTGATACCAACTCTGGGGTGAAGAGTCTGGAAACTCATCCAGGAGACAATAATCTAAAATCCCTTCTAGCTACACCTTCTGTAAGAAGCTTTAGCAGCAACTCTCCCCAGGACCCCAAGTGACTGCTGAGTGGGGCTGGGGTGGTGAGCTGTGGACCAGCTCTGTTCCCCACCCCGGGCTGTGCCCAGTTGTCCCATGCTGCAGCTGACAAACAAGGCCTCACCTCCCAGGTCCCCGTAAAATCAGCGAGTGAGAAGTTATTAGTGGTGCATTAACTCAGAGAAAGCGGATTACAAATTACCCTCATTCAGCACTTGGGAACAAGATTATTTGTGACATAACAGATTGCCACCACTGTAATCCAGAGCCTGTAAACACTTGTTGGCTTTTCATTGGCAAATGCAAATCTGTGCCAGTGTAGCTGTTTTTAGGCAGAGGTGATCACGAATTATCACAAGCTAACATCTGAATCCTTTTCTGTACCACTAATACTGTTTCCTGAACGCTTTCCCTGCTAACCTTAATCTGAGTGTGCCTGCATCTTCAATGGCCTTAGGACTGAGACTTTGGGGAATTCTTTTATACAGCAAAATTAAGCACTATAATAGTAAGTGGAATTTTGCAGGTAAAAATTAATTCTAAACTAGTATCAAATAGCAGACCTGATTAACCCAGTCTTTGTTCCAAGAACCTGTTGACTGTATTGTTAAATGATTAAAAAAAGATCAGTGTCAGAAATCAACATTTTATGATATCAGGGATCTTCAAACAGTTCTTCCAGCACCTCATTCCCAAGTCAGGAAATTTCAAGGGCCAGATGTTTCCAGGGTGGCATCTCAGGGTTGTGATACGTTGCAAAATTGCTCATCAAGAGCAAATCTCTGCAGAGTACCTAATATTCCAAGTCATCATGTAAAGCTGAATGTGAAGCCATAAGTCCCTGGAGCTTGGATGCACTGAAACCGGTGTCGCCAGGATCTAAGAAACAGTTTTACCATGAAGGTTTTGGACTGGCAGCTGTGCAAATATAGACCCTTCCCCTAAAGAAGACTGGCGAAAGCCTGGGCAAGAAAGTATTCTGCAATGCAATGTGACAAAATCATGAAGGGGATAATCATATTTGTTCAGTAAAATAGGTATTATTAATCCATGAGAATGAGGAGGTATGAGTCCGAAACTGCTTAACCAAGGCTTTGGTACTCATTATGAAAATATCACAGAAACAACGCCACTGAAGGCATTTTCTAGCAAATACTCTATGCTCTCACCTGTGCACTGCCCAACTCATTATTTAGGCTTTGTGGACAATTTTCTGTGACACCCAGAGGATGTAGGAACATGAAAATTATGTTTTAAGTCATGATTTAATCGCAGTGAAACACTCACATGGCATATGCATTTGCAGAAGTAATGGGCCATGAGAAAATGTCTCCTGTAAAAGTCTTTAAGAGGCTGGATAAATTCTTTCAGTATCAGAGGTTCTGACAGAGTTATCTTCAAAAATGGTGTGAGCACAGCTATGGGCAAGAGGGCCGTAGACTGGTAACTCTAAGACAAGAGTAAAGGTCATGTTCTGCTGTAACAAATGCTAGATAGGGAGACAACGCAATACTCTTACACTCTTAACAGAAATTTCTAATTTACTTGCTTGATATCAACTTTAATATGATTTTAAACCTGATAAAGCTAAAGTAACCCATTCTAGAGATCCAAAAAATACTTTAATTGCTTGCAAAATTTTTGAATGACGTACTTATACAGAATTAGATCCGTGAATACTTTGGATCTCGTAGCACCACTGGCTCAAGAACAGTTTAAAACTGATAAATGCATATTTCTTATTTTTCAGAGCATGCAATGTAACTGATCCCACCTGGAAGCATCTGAGCAGGGAATACATGTTTTAGCTACCTGAAGGTTTTCCTAGCCCAGAGCTCCTTCCTTCTTGGCCTCATCCCTGGTGTAGCAGATGCCAGGACCCTCACGGAGCCATGACACACACCACCCCCTCTGTGGTGGTGGCTAGGCCACCGTATCTGTGCAGCTGAACCAGGGCAGGACCTTTCTGCTGCTGCTGCCCAAGGATTCCCCTCTGCTGGGAGGTTTCTCCCAGGGCCAGGCTGGCTGGCAGCAGCAAGAAACAGTCCCAGCGTACTGTGAAACCAAGGCTGTAATATGTTAATGTGAAGACTTTTTCCAAGTAATCTTTACCATCTGTTGTCTCACACTGATGTTAGTATTAATAATTTATAGGCCTTCTCTTAAGGCTGAGGAGCAAGCAGAATGCTAATCTCTAACACAGAGACAGTATCAACTTTTTTTTTTTTAATGAGATAGATGTTGCTCTATATGATAGCCTCACACAGGGAATATATGGTGCTGTTCAGCCTTCCATTGCTGTTGCTTTTGTAAGTCTTTTACTGAATATAGCAGTGGAAAGACATTTATTTTAGTCCAGTTCCTCTGTTACTTCTTTCCTTCTAAAATAAGGCATGCAGCCTATCTGGTACCTAAGCAAAGTGCATGTAAAGGTCAGAGGCAAAGCATAAGCTAACAATATAAGTTGTATTATAGCATGCAGTTACTGCAAGACAAGAACAGACAGGTTCCTTCTGCTATCCGGAGACTGTTAGGCTGAAGGAGCATAGTTGTGCTACCAGTTTAAGCCAGCAGAATCTCCTTGCTATATTTAACCTTGATTTCCTCAGAGAGCAAATATGCAAATCACAAAATGTGATGCACAGCAAACGCTGCTTTCATAAGGGAGAGCTAAGTTATAGTCCCAAACAATCAAATCAGCCTTTCCGACTCATAGGGCTTCAGTTTAATCCCCTATTAACAGGATTAATAGCGGACTTACAGTTCATACCACCTTACTCCCCTTTTGCACAAACAAATCTAGCCGCTTTCACAGAGGGACAGGTGGATTAATAGTCTTAGTCAAAAACTATGGTGATAATGCAGAAAATCAGCCAAAGGGAGGGATTCCAGGGTGCAAATGGACAGCTGGAAGATTGCTATCAAAGCCATGCAGGGACTTCACCCACAGATAGAAATGTGAAATGTGTGGGAGACCCTTCTGCTTCTAAATTGAAAAACAAAACAAACCCCCTGAAAGATAAACAAGTACAGTAAAGGAATAAGTCTCTCTATTAATAAATGCTTACCAGAGGATAAACAAGTAAAGGAATAAAGAACCTGAGAAGCTCAGAAATGTAGAGGCATTTGTCGAAACACAACTCCACTAAGAAATGCAAAGCTCCAGCAGACTGTTATACAACCTTTGATTTCTTTTAATAACAGTTGAAGGTCAGATGCCACAGCTCTTCCTGGAAATCCTAAAAAGACTGGGTGGCTCCCCAAGTTAGAAAGGAACTGCCACATCGTATGTTGTGCAACATACAGCTATTGACTAAGGTATATTATATTACCTCCAACAGCTGACTCAGACCCAGTTGTTATAAAAGGCTTCTCACACTCCGGCAAGCAGCACGTAGGAGCCCAGCGGGCTGGGGGAGGTCGGGGGGGTCAAGGCGATTACTCCCCCCTCCTTCAGCCCCCCAGCACAGGTCTCAGCTGGGTTACCGGAGTTCACACCGAGCTATTGACATTCAGCTGCATTGCTTACTCATTACCGGATCAGCAGGGAACTGTCTGGGTCTGAAAAGTTAACCCTTCCCATGCCCTGCTTTTTTCTATGTATAAATTCTAGTATAATTATTATTACTATTAATTTATATTCTTTTTAAGACTACAAACACCCAGGAGACAGGCCTGCAGAAGGGCTGGGTGGGCTGACCTGACCTGTTGGCACCCCACTAGGTTGGGGGCAACATGCTGACATGGGTTTCAGAAATCACCCAGAAAGAGAGTAAGAGGCAGGTGCCACTGCTGTGGCATCTTTATTCCCCAGACAAGGGGTGGCAGAAGTAGGAGGAAGGAAAGTGCTGTGCCTCAGGTGAGAATTTGCTTTAAAAAAGGCAGAAGTGACATCCCCAGTTATTCCTTCACTTCTCACTCCCATGTTAAGGTGAGCAGGTCCATGGGATACAGCTTGTAAAGCAAAGCGAACTTTTCACTGTGATCCAGCACAGGTATCAGTTAAGATGCCTGTGCCCACCCTACCTTTCACCCTCAGTTTTGCAAGTGATTGTGGAATCGTTGCAAATCTTGCAATGGCATTTTTTGTTCTAATGATTCACTCCTTGATTATGTGAAAACCTCAGTCTGTTTTTAGGATAAATTCCAGTGCCTGTGGCTTCACCTCTTAGGGCCAATGATCCAGACAAAGTATAAAAAGATGCCAAAGTGCCTCATGGTCCTGTTAAGGCAGTACTATGATTTCCTGGTAATGGCGTACTAATTTATGGCTTCTGAAGTTAGAAGTCATCTAAAATATCATCGTAGCCCACAAAGATATATTAAGTTTATTTTTTATTTGTCTTTTTAAGAACAAAATAAAAATCTTTTTGCAGTATAGCAAAAAACACTATTTTTCCCTTTCCCATTGAGTCAAAGGCTCCTCTGTAGAGGGAAGCTATATCATTCTATTGCAGAGAAGAACAGATGGTGAATAGCAGGTATGCGAAATGTTCATACTACTCTATTTCACCTTTCACTGTAATTATATTGCATGTCAGGCTCCAAATGGAGCACTGAATTCAGACACCAAAAATTGGTGGGGATGAATTTTGCAAAGCTTTAAATGTTAGTTCAATTTCATGACAATTTGAGTGTAATTTATACAGGACTCAGAACGTGCCAGATACTTAGAGGTGCATCAGAAGAGGTAATGGTCTTATCACAGCTTATAATCACAAATGAAATTTTCAAATAAGCAGCAAAATATAAGTAAACAAGCAATGAAGTTTGCTTGCATCTGGCTAATGCCTCCATTAATCTTTATTAGTAATTTCTAATATTGAGAGCAGGGAAGGTAGGATTTATAGCTCTTTTCAAAGAAGAGCCAATGCAAATTAGATGGATTGGGCCAGTGGATCAATTCCAGGAACAGGGAAAGAAAAGACAGAGTGGGATCATTGAAAGTGGCGAATGAAGTGTTTCTGCAGATGAAGGAGATACAGAAATACCCTAAAATGTGTGTATCCATGAAGGCAAGAGGGGAGGCACTGAAATTTAGTAGGAAAGTCAGGAAAAGAACCTGCAGAAGAATGGGGGCTTATCTGAGTAAAAGGTAAGAAAGAAATGGACTTAGGTAAAACATTAGGAGTCAGAAAAGCATATCTCTTATCTGTGATATAACTTAAGAAGTGCTGGCATGTTTGTTGATTGGAGATCATGGAGAAAATACTATTGTATGAATTTTAAGAATGAGTGACAGTGGAAAATGTTGGATTGGAAAATGTTGGATCAGAAAATGTAAGTCAAAAATAGTGGATACATTTTATTGTCAAACTTAAGAAGTATCAAGGAAGAGAAGGAATTTAAGAAAGTGCATGAGTTTTGCAGTTTGTTGGCATGTGATCTGCTTTCTGCAGAGGGATATTAAGGAAGTTCAGCTGGCGACAGAAAGGCAAGCTGTTAGCAAAGCAGAGTGGAAATGAAGAAGTTAAATTGCTGAGTTTGTAAAGGGTAGTTGAAGATGTGGAAGTGTGTCATGGCATGGGAATGGAGGAAAACAAGAAGCGTATGGCGTTTATGAAAGCTGGATAACAGGTGTTTTTCAGGAAGGGAGGGTGTGCAGTCACACTAAAACGGAAGGGAGGACAAGTTAGCTGGTGACTTTGCTGGTAATGCCATAAACTGTTTCTGTGGACAAGAGGGAACAGAAAGCAGATTTTAAAGCAGGAGGAAATTGGCTGAGTAGGGCCAGAAGAAGTGGAATTAATTCTTTTTTTTTTTTTTTTACATGTTTAAGACATATGGAGGCAAAGAAAGGAAGCATACGGAATAGCACTTGAAAATGCGGCTGGGGTCAAGAGAGATGGTAGGGGAAACAATAACATGTTTCAGAAGCAGAGAAGGGTGGTTGAGGATGTCTCATTGTTTCTTCATGCTTCTCCATCTGTCAATATCCATCTGTTGTTTTTTTGTTGTACATTCAAATGTCAACTCCAGTAACTGTTTAATGTAAAAGGGATAATCATGCCTCCGTCTCCCTTTCTCACCAATTTTTGGTAGGATGTAGAAAACCGTATCTTCCACATTGCACTGGAAGGGTGGGCAAGACCCTCTTGCTCTCTCTGGAACCTAGAGCCTGGTGATTAGAGGATGCTGTTCTGGGAAGTGGGAAAGGTCAGATGTGAATCCATAAACCTGAGAAGGCCCCTGAACTTGTGAAGGGCAGACCCTGAAGCCCATCAAAGTGCTTAACTACTGCCGTGTTCTATAAAAGGCACTGATATCATCACTAAATCCTAAAGGAAAGGTGTAACAGGGTAATGTACACCAGGAAAAATATTCTCTACCTCCCTGCAGCCTGGTGCTTGGTGCCAAGGATGTCCAAGAGGTGTGATGCTGAATAAGCATGGTCTTGGTGGCTCTCTGCATCTGCTTTTTACTTGGTGCCTTGATTGCTTTGAACCAAAACCTGAGGCATCAAAGTGCTCAGGTAGGCAAAGTCTTATGAACCCAGCTGCAGAAACAGGATCACGTCTGGCTGTTTATCTCATGCCTTTGCTGTAGGTCACCTTTTGCATTGCAGAGGTGGTTGATGAAAGCATGTGCTGGCTTTGCAGTCACCTGCTAGCTGAGGGGAAGACGCACCTTTTTGTACTGCCAGAGAGGTAGAGGAGCAAAGCATGCAGGATGGTGATGCAAAGCATAGCCCCAGTGTGCTCCACTGGAAGCATTTACCTCTCCCATGTGTTGCAGGAACAATGAAAGTACCCTGTTGCTGCTGTATTGGCTTTTGCTCTGGAAGGAAAGCATTTGCCTACTTTCAGGGTTCACTTCACCATGGTAAAAGTAAAAGATGTGCCCCCTGTCACTAGCAGCTGTCAATGACCCACAGGGAATATCCACCCTACCAATCATTTTCCCTCTTGGCAAAAAGCAGTGATCATAGCCTGGCTGCTTTGCCGAGCAGCAGCAGCAGTGTGGAGCTGAGTCAGCCCCTCCCAGGTCACTGGGAATCAGTCCATGCCTGCTGCATCCCCAATCCACAGTGACGTATCTGTAATTATGATTTTCACTGTTATGTTCATGATATTAGAATTTGTCTTGCTCTAGCCAAGACTCCTACTCTTCGTTCATGCACAAGCCTGTCATGCTATACAATTACAGTGGAGTCGGGGCCTGATCTGTACTATAATTATAACTGAGTCAGTTACAACAGACTTGTCTCCTGACCTGGTTCCAAAATAGCACTATATTTTTTAAAGCAAAAGGGATTTTAGGTGGATTCTTCAACCATGCAAATGCATTATGCTTGTCTTGTATTTAAAAAGGGTTCATTTCTGATAAAGCAGACCTTTTTTTAGCATAAGCAGGAAATGGTCCAAACTGGCTGTTCATTAGCATTCGCTAAGTCAGCTTCAAGCACCCTCTCTGAATGTCAGATATTTCCCACTTGCATTCCTTCCCCACTTGTGTGTTTGCTACTTCCTGGCATCCTTATCATATAATAATGAATCACGCTGGAGTTGAGATGTCAGATTTAGATACAGAGTGGGACTAGTTTGGCCAGTCCTGGGTAATCAGGCCTCTTAGCAGGGAAATGCATTTAAATAGGTCAATGAATCTTACATGTCTGTGCATCAGAAATTATCAGCATTGCAGAACTTGCAGTCAGGGGAGTAATTTGCTTTCAAGCAAAAGTTCATTGACACCACTAGAGCAGCCAACAACATTTCATTTACATTAACATTTAAAATTATATTTTGCTTCATAGACTTTTGGGGGTCTTTAAAATTGGAATAAAAGATTATTTTTTTTAGTACTTATCTTCATATACAATATAATATATTTTAAATTAATTGGACAATCCTTTTAGAGCTAAGAAGACTCTTATCAAATCCGTCTTCCAAAATGCACCTTCATTTTTGCCTCATGCCTTTTCTAGTGATGGAAGTGCTGTGAAGTGTTGCATTACAAAGCTAATCAAATCGTGACAGGAAAGCTTTACCTTTGCTCTATTTTTTTAGGTCTCTTGTAGGTTATGTCTGTTCAGGCACTTTCTGGAAATCCCTAAAGAATCCAGAAATGTCCAGCAGGTAAATCTCAGATCTGGAGGTTAACAGTCTGTATCTAGAGATACAGTTTATACCTAGGAGTGAAGAAAGGGGACAATATGGGACACAAGGGGTGAACGGTGCAGTAAGGTGTGATGGCAAAGGACCTGCCCACAGTGGCAGAGTGTCCCTCTGTACTGCTGGGATGAATGCCCTGGCAGGCACCTGTGGCTTGGGATGCATGCCATGCCTGTGAAAGGAGATGTCTTGGTGTCACAGCCACACTATCTCGCTCAGTGTCTCATCTTCCTCAGTGACATTAGTGAAGGGGGTCAATACATCCTTCTGTCATTGTCATTGTGCACATGCTGTGAGGTTTGTGAGTATAGGTGGGGTGAATGCATTCTGGTTTCTTCTTGTTCTCAGCTGACAGGGTCATGACAGTTTTAGAGCCAGTGCCTGTGTTTGCTCTGGAGTTCAGAAAATGGATCAGTGGCAGCTACAGGGATATATTTATGACTTACAGCCCAGTGCCCCAGCTGTCAGTTCAGGATGACATTATATGAGGGTGTTTAAAATACTATGGTCTATTTTGCGTTTCTACACTTAAGTGTAGTCACAAAGGTATATGTGCAGTGTACTTTTATCAGCTGAACTTTTTGTCAACTCATAGAATCATAGAATCATAGAATAGTCAGGGTTGGAAAGGACCTTAAGATCATCTAGTTCCAACCCCCCTGACATGGTCAGGGACACCTCACACTAAACCATATCACCCAAGGCTATGTTCCAACCTGGCCTTGAACACCACCAGCGATGGGGCATTCACAACTTCCCTGGGCAACCCATTCCAGCGCCTCACCACCCTTACAGTAAAGAATTTCTTCCTTATATCCAA
>JAOEHY010027811.1:0-80959 GCA_025447955.1 Psilopsiagon aurifrons | reverse complement strand
ATGTGACCGGCTGCGGCGGTGGGGGCGGCCTCGGTCGCGGTCCCGGCCCTGGCCCCGGTGCCGGAGGGGGCTGTGGCGCGCCGCGGCGGGGCAGTGCGGAGCGGTGGTGGCGGTGGGGGATGCGGAGCAGCCGGGCCCCGGGCAGATGATGGCGATACGCGAGCTGAAAGTGTGTCTGCTCGGAGTGAGTACGGGGAAATGCGGGGGTCGCTTTCCCGCTTTCCTTCCCTTCCCGCCTGGCAGGTCGGGACTGAGGGAGATAGGGTGCTTGCTGAAAACGGGAGCGCTTCCAGCTCCTCTCCCTCCTTCCCTCCCCGGCGGGCGCTGCGTCTCCCCGTCCCGGGCAGGGGGGCTCGGCCGCGGTGGATTCCTCCACGCCACGACCTGGCCCCCGCGCACTGCGGGGAAGGGGGCTTTGGTGGCCTTTTACGTGTAGGTTTTGCCTTGTTTCTGAACTTTTCAAAAGTGAGACGGGCGCAGCGGGTTGGGGGTTGGTGATGCGAGGGGAGAGCCTCCCCCAGCGCTCCCCGGAGAGGGGTCGCCGCCGAGCCGGCTCTCCCGGGCTCGGGAGGCGGTGGCGGTGGCCCGGCGGCGGGTCTCCCCCCGGTGCCGGAGCCCCGAAAGGCGTCCGGGAGGGTTTTGCTGCCCGCAGACCCCGCGGCAGGCCTGGCGGTCCTGTCACTCGCAGCGTCGGCTCCGCCGAGCCCCGGCAGCGACGGTGGGAAGCGAAAGGGAGGAAAGCGGCGCCGAAAACGGCATTTTGGGCGGCTTCTTGTCCCTTGCGCTCTGTCACCCATGTGCTGTGTCGGTGCTTTGTTTAGTGACTCACTTGTGTTTATTCAGGGCAACTTTTGCTCGACTCCTTGTGGGAATGCCCTTTCTGCCATTGCCTTTTTTTCTTTTTCCCCCGTCCCCTTTTTGTTCGGTTTGGCGAGCCCATGTGTGCGTTTCACATCTGGAGCAGCAATGTGCTTAGCTGCGCAGTTTGGCTCTCCTGCCCCCTCTCTGCCCTGCGCTCAGGGAGTTTAACAGCAAAACTGTGCTCACCGGGTTGTTACAGGCACCGCTGGAGAAGAGAGTCTCCTCTCCTGACACTTGCTAGCAGGGCATCACTATCTGGTTTTGTTTAGGCTGCCCGGGGAGGTCGTGGGGTCTCCTCTGGAGACGTTCAAAATCCGCCTGGACACGTTCCTGCGTAACCTGCCTTGACGGGGGGTTGGACTGAATGATCTCCAGCGGTCCCTTCCTGCGTAACCTGCCTTGACGGGGGGTTGGACTGAATGATCTCCAGCGGTCCCTGCCAACCATAACAGTTCTGTGTTTTATTGATATATTTAAAATCAAACATACCAAATTACCATGTGTAGGTTAGGCTGCTTTTAGATCCCCATCTCTGTAAGCATTCAGAAAAGCTGCATGGTGGTGTTCAAGGTCAGGTTGGACAGAGCCTTGGGTGACATGGTTTAGTGTGGGGTGTCCCTGCCCACGGCAGGGGTGCTGGAACTGGATGATCTTAAGGTCTTTTCCAACCCGAACTGTTCTACGATTCTATCAATGAAGGCCTTTTAGAGTAAATTATCTCTTATGCAGTATCAGTGAGTTGGGCATTTAAAAAAACCCTGAAACAAGTACAGACACTTGAGTTCTCTGTTACTTGTGTTGACACCCCAGCAGGAATGGGTACATTGCCCCTGGAGTCAGTGTCAGGATGTGGTACCAGGGCACTGGAGAGTTCAACCCAAAGTATTTGGCAGTGGCCATTCCTCCTTTCTTGGATAGAATTCCTGCTGCTGACTTTTAAAATGGCACAGGGACAAAATAAATGTGGTTTATACAAACATGAAGAGTCTGTGGTAGAATATGTGGATGTTTCTTATTTTTTATTTCCCAGCAGAAAATCCTGTAATTTTATAGAGATGAAGTTGTCTTGTGGGATGATACTCCTTTTGCCCATTATTTATTGCTGGTTTGTAACATCAGAATGTACTGGAGGCTTTGCAAGGTAATTGTTCACTTCTTTTAAAACAGGAAAAGAAACCTATAAAGCAGCCCTGTGTTACTAGGAGTACACAATTACTCTGTAGATTCATTAAAATGGTAGGGTGGCAGTGAGAACACTTAGCAAGGTATAAGTGCCTGTAGTTATAGATGCCAGTAGTTAATGAGATGTTCCTTCCTGTGTTTTAATAGGGTATAATCCTAGAAAACCATCTACTTTTAATCATAGACATTCCATTTACTATGGAAGTTAACACTCTGTTTTCCCAAAAGAGAGGAATCCTTTAGATGACAAATGCCTTCAGGAAGTTCTGACAGATTCCAGAACAGGGAAACTCCATACCTGTCTATATAAGCAAGTGAAGGCATTAATCTGATCTGCTTGAAAGCTAGGTGATAACTCAAAAATATGTTTTCAGGTCTACTGAAAGGAATCTTGGCGGTTGTCTGTTCAGTAGGACCTGGAGCTGGTAGATTAATCTGTATTGTACCTACTAGACCCCCTGGTCTGGGCATGTCCAAGTCCCAAGATTACTTCATAGACTTGTTAGAAACAGGGATTAAATCAGTTTGTAAACCTGTGTCCCTCTGAACAAAGTCCTAGGCTGCCCCTCTAAAAGACAGGAGGATCAGTGATTGTCTGTGGCCCTCAGCTGTGCAATGGGCATGGGCTTGGGCTGTTTCTGCCACCTCAGAATCCCCCAATGAGGAAAAATTGTAGCTGGCTCAATGTTTTCAAAGCTGGCTTCTCCCACAAGCCCTGTTTGGCTGAAGGGGGTCTAGATGGGAAGGTGAGGAGAGACCGATACAGAGAAGCCAGAGCTGTACTCCATACTGCTGACCCAATAAGCTAGCCCAGTGCTCCAGGGTCAGTGTTTGGCCTGGAGCCATTGCACTAGAGGTGGGGGGTAAGTATCAGCTTCTGAATGTAGCCCTACATTGCCGTGAGGGAACATGACCTGTAATTTTTACTGTAAATCTAACAAAACCGGGATTTTGGTATCTGCATTTCACTTCCTCCACTCCTGAGTATCTTGGGGTTTTTAAAACTCTCTGTGGGTGTGATGGGAGCTATCTGGAGCAGCCTGGAGTAGTGTGCAAGGAGGGGATGGTCTTGGGGTTTCTAGATGGTGAAGGCAACTTCAGCAAGAGAGCCACAGAGAGGAAATTGGGACAACTGAAAGGTAGATGAGTCAGTTTGGGAGGAAGACTTTGTTGATGCCACGCTTTGTTATTCATGAACTTGAATGCTCTGCTCTTTGAGGAGAGATGGTTCCAGCTAGAAGGAACAGGAACACGGTGGGCTGGCAGGAACAGGATGCCTACCTAATTGTGCAGTGCCTCACAGCCTGAGGTGTAAGAGCTGCAGAGGTACAATTCTAATGCTCTCTTGAGTATGCAAGTGGCCTCAAGCCTGCTCCTGAACTGTTTCCACAGTAAATTATTGCTGCTGGGCAGTGAGGTATCTGCATGCGGAAGGTGTTAATCTTTGTAAGTGCAAATACTTGAGCACCTGCTCCAAGTCCTGTCTTGTCACCTCAAACTCTTCCTGGTCTCTCGGTCCAGTCTGTTGTTCACAGCAGTTCTGCCGGTATTAGAGGCTACCTCTTCCTGGGGTTGAACAGGTTTTAGCTACAGCCCAGTTTATGCAGTGAAATGAAGTGCAGCTCCTACATCAGTGGCGTGATGTTTCTGCCCTGAGTGGGCACCCTCCTGAGGGGATGAAGGAGGCGGGCTGGTGTGTTCCTGAGCCATGCTTCAGTGCTGACATGTGTCTGGCTGCCAGGTTTCCTAATCTGGCTGTGGCTGCTGAATGCCGTGTGCTTTGGCTCTCGACATTGTCTTCATGTGGGCTGCAGGAGCGATTTACAGCTCTCTGCCAAGTCCTGACATAACTCTGTGGCAGCCGCAGGAGGGATTGCCAGGTTTGGGACTGAGGCAGAGTTTCTTGTCTTTGTCACTTCCTGAGGAAACTTTGACAGCCCTTCACTGAGGCTTTGGGAGGTGGCTTGCTAACGACCATCTAAAGTGACCTCCATTACTCTTTTCCTTGCGTTGTTGTTTATTACATTTTTATGCTGTGACTGTTCATCACAGGACCAAAGGAGTTAGAAAAGGAAGAGGTTTAGAGGTCATCCCTTGACCCTAAAGCTCCTCTTCTAACTTTCCTGACATCTTTTGTTTGCTTAAAAACTCAAGATGAAGGTTTTTCTTGTCACAGGGCTGTGTCTCAGAGCTTAACTACTCTTGCTGTGGAAAGTTTTTCCCAAACAGTGCCTACAGCCTTTTTGCTTGAGACTTCATTCTTTTCACTTCTGTTTGTGTTTCCATTTTCTTGCTCATAAGAAGTCACTTGCTGCCATGGGTTCTGCTAACGTGTAGTCTGAAGCTGTAAGCCTACATTTGTAAAAGAAGTGACATTTCCTCTGTGGAGGAGAAGGAAATTTCCTCAGGTGTTTCTCCACAACTGAATCCCCTTTGCTGGTATGGAGAATGGTTTATTACCTTTGGCAATGTCTCATACCTCAGTGTGCAGCTTAGAATCAAGCTCAGATTTGTTTGATATTCAGAGTAATTGGCAATATGATAAAAGTTTTCTTAAGGATAAAATCTCTGGTTTTCTTACCTTCATATCATGATAATGTAAAGCTGTGGATTCTGCTGGTGGAGAAGAAATTCCTGTAGCTGATGTGCATGCATCAGGTCTTTCAGTGCAAAACTTAAGTACCTACTCTTCTTCTCCAAATATCTATTATGCTGAGCATGTATGACTGAGAACCTTTTGGTTTGTGTTGGTGTTTATAAAAGACAATAATTTTACTACTCTTTTGACTCTAAAATGTTTTCATTATTAATGCTCTTAGTGCCTGAATATCCCAACCCAGATAGGAGCACTGTTGTTAAAAACAAGAATGCACCCCTGGATGGGTTGTACCAGTTAAGGACCTTTCTTCTCACTAGGCAAGTGCAAGGGGGTCTACATGTTGAGCAGCCTACTGAAGTCACTAATGCTACATAGGTGCAGAAGCTGTGCATGACATGCATCAATGCTGCAGTGCTGTAGCCTAAAACAGAACAAGAGGGACCAAAGTAGTGCAGACATTGAAAGTGGTCCCAAAAAAGAAAATTGTACTGATGAACTAAATGTTTGTCCACAAAGTATCTGAGGGCGGAACAGAGAGTGACAAGTGCTTGGTTTTTATCCATATTAATAGTTCATCATCATCCATTTATTTATGGTTTATTATGTAAAAAAGGAGCTGTATTGCGAGAAATTTTTGAGTCGTGACTTTGCATGGCTGCCTGTCTCATGCAGTCAGTGGTGTGAAGCCATCATTGCACCCTTTCCATCAAAGGAGCCCTCATCTGTGTCTCTTCCATAGCCACTTACTTTGTGTTGTGGTGAAACATCAAATCACGTGTAAAACTGGACAATGATTTTTTAGTACCCAGGGAACTGAGAAGCAGACAGCCAGACACTTGGTTAGCATGACTACATATGCCTCATTTCCTTAAGAATTGGTATTCTTCCTTGATGAAGAATGCTCTGATGTTTGCACTTAATTTGTGCACGTAGCACTTACATACTACATTGCCCTGCTTTGCCGTTCTACATTGCCCTGCTTTGCCGTTCAAAAGAACAGTCTACCAGGATACTCATGGGGATTGGGGCTGGTGCTTTTGTTTGGGTTGGTTTCCTTTTGAAAAATACTCCATAAAAATACAGTTACATACCAAGTGAGAAGTGCCTTTCCTCTTGTACCAGTAAACAAGTATGTTCAGAAGCTTAAACTAGCCTTTGCTATTAATTTATAAAATATTTAAATGGTGATGCTCATATTTTTGCAATGTAGTCATTAAATATGTAGGTGAATGATTTCTCAGAATTTAATAGAATTCATGGTTTCATATTGACCTTGGCCTTACTGCTTTCTTGCCGTATCAGCAAAACTTTTCTATTTACTCATATCTTCCCAAAAGTTTTAGGTGGGATTGCTTGGAAAAGCGAGTAGGATGGGTTATCATCGGAGCATCCTTCTAGGAAAAGATGAGAGTGGAGGCCACATTCTGCTTTCATTTCCAGCAGCACAAACAAACTGGCTTTCTGAAACACCCAAAGTCAGGACTTGAAGTAGGTTTTACTTTCAGTAGCTGCAAAGCCTCTGAAGAGGAAGCTTGTTACTACAAATCAACTGAACAGCGAAAGAATACCCCATAGCTGGTGTGTGTTGCTGCACATGATTGGCTCTGATCCACTGAAAATCACCTCTCAGCTCTCATCTGCTGCTGAATGACACTATGCTGTGGCTATTACCCAGAAATCATATGCAGGCTGTGGTTATACTGTCTCTCAAATTGTATTTATTTTGGTTTTGCTTATAATGCTACGAGTTTGGGGGTTTCTTTAGGTTTCCCCAAGCCTTTGCTTCAGTCCCTCTGTTTGATTTTTTGGTATTGGTGGAAAAATTATGAAACTTCTTGGTTTACAGTAACTCTGAGAAAAAAAAAAAAATCTTTCTACCAAAATAAGGAAGTTAAATTGGTAATAAACTTTCTTTTTTAACACGCAGATGAATGCAGTTTTAGCCCTACTCTGTGAAGTACTGCTGGGGCAGACTCTGTGAAGCAGCCAGAAACTGCATGCAAGAAATGGGCAGGGAAAAGGAAAACCTTCTTGTTCTCATCAGACAATTAATTCCTTTTAACTAGCTTAAGTCAAGCCATATTAAAAGACCCCCTTTTATTCACATTTAAAGTATGTTTTCCAAGATCCTGATTGATGGTACAACTTGTTTCTAAGGCACTGATTTGCGTTATTGATAGGGTGTGTTGCAATTGCGGTGCAGTTTAAGGAAGTGGCAAAGTAGGCATTAACTGAGCTGCTCATGGGCTGGCTCTAAACCTGCAGGGCTTTTGGATAGGGGAGTGTATATAAATTACAGTGCTGGTAAATTTTGCTAGCATTGGGTTGTGTCTGAGCTGGGTATATGGGTGCTGCAAGCGTACAGGCAGGATGGACATATTCTGTCTAAAATTGAGTCTCAAACAACTCCTTGTTGAGAGAAGCATTTCCAGGAAGGCTGGAGCCACAGCTCTGCCTTGATTGCTCTTACCTGCCTTTTGCCTCCATGCTCTGTCTTCTTCCAAATACCATTTGCCTCTCCAGGGACTGTTGTTGGTCATGTATTTCCTGGTTGTGTTCCTGTTTGGATGAGATCGGGGAGGACACCATGCTCTTCATTTCCTACACTTTGGTTTCAAGGGGGAAGACAGAGGGGCGAGTTGGAGTGGAACATAGCTGGCTGTAGCCGGTCTGCTGTGTTAACTCCACCTTCCCCTCGGAAAACAAGCTGTGGAAAGCAGGGCAGCTTGTTTCTCATCAGCTTCAGTGGCTCATCACCATCCTGACTGTGGCTGCTCTGGTGTCCCTGGAGCTTTCTGCAGGGGTAGTGTAAGGACAAAGGTGGGGACAGCTCATCCTTGGGTAGTGCAGGCAGGGAAAGGAGTGCTTGCCATTTCCTGTCTCTCCTGGAGCTTTTTGCACTGCTGGGCTTTCTCTTAAGGAAACCTTAAGGTCACTAAGAGCTTAGTGTTCATCCTGGTCTTTTCCTTCTACTTGACATGGCCTGGTATTTCTAAATGCTTAGCGTGTGAACCTTTACAGCAGACTTAAGCTGGTTTGCTTTCTCCCCTCCACTTCCTTTGAAGAATGGGCTATGTTATAAAATATATATTAAAAAAGAGCCCTGCCTTCATCCAGTGCTAATCATACAGATGGGTTAGATCATCTCATACTTCTGCTCCTTGTGAGGGCTTGTTGTGCCCACACTGCCTCACGCTTACAGCTCAGGGGCAGTTCATGTGAATATAACTCTGCAGCCCCTCACCAGAAGGTGCGCGAGAGCTGCCGTGGGGCACACACTGCTGAAGTAAATGGGCATAAAAGATGATTTTATTCACATAGATGTTTTTCTTCTCTCTGCCTAACTTGTAGGGGTTGAATAGTGGCATAAGGGTCAAGGTGAAAGGAAGTATTTTAAATTCCATCTCAGCTTAACTTGTAATACACCAGGAGGGGGACACGTTTCAGTTTTCTGCTGAAACATCTTATACAACCTTCCTGTGAACGCTTGCAGATTTGAACGCCACTGTGCGAAGCCAGTGGCTTGAGAAAGCTGTCAGAGGAGGTGGGTGGGAGGCCAGCTTGGAGCAGAGCCTTGTGTAAGCAAATGCCAGTGGTTTGATTTACAGTCTCCAACCTCATGGGGCTGCTCGTGAAAGCTGAACAACAGGCAGTGGAACAAACGCTTTGTATTTTTGCCTGGCTATTTTTAACCATAAATGCTAGTTAGTGTGTGGTTTTTATATTTCTTGGAGGATCTGGTAGAACAGTTACGGTTTTGCACTTCTTGTTTTGGACAGAGTATGTTCTTATTTGGGCAGCATGTGGAAGTACATGTGCCTGAAATCCAGCTACTAAATACTTTGTGTCCCCGAGTTATTGTTTCCTCCTCTGTCAGCAGAGCAACAGGATGCTGCAGACGTCATCGGGTGTCCCGGTTGGACTGGTCAGCCTCTGCCACGCACAGCTGCAGGGGACTAGAAAAAACTTGTAAGGGCAATCTTAATTTAAAATGATAAATATCAGCCTCTTGCAGGGGCTCACATGCAGGGACTCTGAAGCAAATTTTCCTTTACTTCAAAGCCTGTTTACAGAGCCAAAGTGAGTTGTGTTTCTTCAAGTGGGGTTAACTTTGAAAAATTAATTTTTTGTCCCATTTAATTCTCAGCAAACAAATCTTAGTAAGTATTGATAGGATCTAATGTCATCAGCAAATGTCGTGCTTCTGAGCAGTGTGATGTGTCTGACATAATTTTCACATCCTCCTATGCTCTCTTGGTGACCTGTACGATACAGTGGACACTGGATTGGCTTTAATCTTCTCTGGCTTATGCTTGTCGTCAGCAGTTGGTACCTTGTCTCCAGGATTGTGTGTTATCCAGATGTGCCTGTGGAAATGGTACTGAGAATTCAGAAACGGAAGAGGAATCCTGAGGTGTTTTGTCAATATCTGGTGTGTGCCAACCCAGAGAAGCTGTAGTAGGGATTGCTGGGCTTCTGGTGTGAAAAGCATCCCTGAGGGGACTCCCTTGAATGTGTTGTTTGACACCAAGGCTCAGCTTGACCCTTGGGATGTGATTCATTTTTAACTACTTGATTTAAGGGGGAGAAAATACGTGATCACTATGGTTAGTAATTGAGGAATTAGAAGCATATTAACAACTGAAAAATTTTGAGGTGGTTGTCCATGTGCAGTCCCAATTTAATCTCGAGCAGCTTTTGCTGCCTGTGGAAGCAAATGCTGTGTTTATTTGCTTGAGACAGTCTTTGTTAATTTAAAAGAAACCTCCCAGTGACTGACACACACCACTATCAGCCTGTAAGGGCACGCTTCCACTTTGCGGCTGGATACGTCTAGTGGCTGGTTAATTCCTGGAGGGATTTGGGAAATGAGGAAGAGCAGATTTTCTTTATAGAATGGGAAGCCCATTATCCTTTTTTTTTTTTTTTTTTTTCCCTCAGTGTACTAAATATGTCTATTTTAAGAGTCACAAAATCAACACTTTCAATGTATCTTGTTAAAGCTGATATGAACAGGAAGCTTCCAACCACGTTTAGGCCATAAGCCCTTCATATGGTGCATAAGCCATTCTGACTTCAACCTTTGCAGTACCATAAAGTCTTGCTCTTAGGATATTCAGTTCTTGAGTGTGCTGCAAACATGTTTTTTCTTACCCTATTCCTTAAGTCAGCATTTTTCATTTTTTGGATGATATCACTGTTGTGGAAAATTCAAGGAAAGTTGTACTTCATTTCTGTCGCAGTTTGCCTGAATGTCAGTGGAAGAATTGAACATTCTGCCCCATGTTTAATGTCTTCAACTGTTACAACTCCAGCAGCAGAGTAGTTTGTGTGAAGTCTTTTGTCAGCCATTTGTTCTGTCCTTTGACAGTTATTTTTCACCCCCTTGGATGTTTTGCTTTATATTTTTTATCTGCAGAGTGTGCTTGAAAAGAATAAATGCATGTTTGGGCATTATACAGACACTTGAAGCACATTTTATGTGACAAAAATGGCAGCTGTATAAACCCAGATAACACAAATGCTGATTTAAGATTACCTTGTTGAAGCCCTAATTTGAGTAGCATCCTTAAGTACATATTTGACTATAAGCATTGAGGTAATCCCTCTTCAGCAGTATATCAGGGTACATCGTTCAGCCTTTGCTGAATGGCCTGAATTGAATCCCAAGCTTAAAGCCCAGCGCATACTTTAATACACAGCTGAATGCAGGTGTTGTGTGGAGGACAAAAAGTTGATGTAAATTAAGTATTTGAGATAACAAAACTCTTGAGTAGTTCCCGACATTTAGTATTAGAAGCAGATAAATAGTTCAGTTTTACCTTTCCATGATTTTCAGCACCTGATAGATTCTTTGGAGGTGTCGCTTTATTTGACCAGGTATTATTAAGCTGATCCAGAGTTTTGTGGCCCGGTTCCCCTTCTCCTTTAGGCTGGTATGGAGAAAGGCAGAGAGAGCAAACCTTTGGCACTTACATTCTCTAAGTCCAAATGTTTAAAGTCTGTCTGAAGGACAATGGTAATCCCACAGCCTATAATGTTTTCCAGGACTAGTTCTAAGTGACGACTGTATTAAAAGAGGTGTGAAAGTCTGCATAGAGGAGGTTTGGAGGAACAAAGGGATAAAGAAAAACTAACAGAGCAGGAGGAAGTAAAGGACCAAAACAGAGACCAAGGGAAAGCATTAGAGGAGTGTTGTGGGGGACCGAGGAACATGGAGGGAATGAGGAACACAGAGGGTAAAGCTGGAGCAGGAACAAGGGGAAGAGAAGCTGAGAATAAGGAAACAGAAAATCATACAGCGCAAAACAATGGAGTATAATAAATACAAAATAATAAGTTGTGGTGAAAACCCCTGCCACCTCTCCCTTTGGTTTAGCCCCCCGTTTCCTTTTTTTCTTCTTTTAAAGCTGTAACTTTGGCTTAATGAGCATTGTTTCATTTATGTTTCAAAGCACATTTGTCCAGCTGAACCTGCAGAATTGTTGTTTATTTTGTACTCTGTCACAGATCTGACAGGAAAGGTCTAATGTCCAAAATCCTTGTGCCTGTCATTCTGCTGTGTCTGGGGTCTGTGGGAGCTTTAGACTCAGAACCACATGATCCTAAACACTCAGGCTGTGACTGACATACTGAAGTATGTCCTGAGGGGTATCCCTCTGTACCTTTGGAAGGAAAGATCAAATCCACTCTTCTACCCCCAACTATTCTTGTCCCATGAAGAGATGTCCTTAGGTGTACTATGGTTTACCATTCCAATTGAAATGCTCCCAGTGCGTTTTCAGCTAAGATTTGAGAAGTCCATACACTTTTGACCATGTCTGGTTTCTAGTTTCTGAGTGAAGATGAGAACTGGCCAGGTGAATGAAATCTTTCTTCTCTGAGTCAGTTTTAAGTTGGATATTTATGTCCTGGTTACTCTTGTGGTGGAGAGATGAAGGTGCCTTGACAATAATAGCAACAAAACCCATTTTGGCTCGTTTTAAAGGACTTTCCCTAAAAAGCTGAATTTTGTGGCACAGGCTTAGGAGTTGTAAGGTTTCATTCCCAGTGAAATCGATGGGAGCTGAACACATTCAAGAAATCATCTGCTTAAGGAATACAGTCTTGCCCTGATAATGTCTTCCATTTATGAGCCTGTATGGTGCAGATAGCTTTACTGTCATTAAATTCACAACAGCACAGTAAATCCACAGATAAACCCCTCAGCCCTGTGTTTTATTGCACTGTGCTTGCTGTTATCTTTGCTGTTTCCTTGCATGGTGACAGAAGAGAAAGCACCAGGCAGGTCTTTTTATAATGCTTTTTAAAATAAGTATTAATGTTTACGGAATTGGGGAAAACTTTAGATCCAGACAATAGGTGAACATGAAATCACTAGTGATCTAAGTTAACTAAACGTAGTTTAGTGAAAGATTTCTTAACACTGATTTAGGTTTACGCAAACCTCGGACTGTCTCTTGCTAATCCTGTGTATTGATTCAGGAAATAAGATCCCCCAGCTTGAAGGGTTTTAGACCTCTCCTTGATTTTATTTAGTGTCCATGTAGATGTACATTATCTACATGTACACGTTCTTTACTTTTAATTATAGGTAACAAATAATGGCAAATTCCAGTAAATCTCAACTCACCTCCTTCCCCTATGTCCCAGAAGAAGGAATATGTTTTAATGCTGGCCAACCTTTGGACTGGATAAAGCAGGCTACCTGAGACCTTTCAGTGATCATGTACAGACTGCTGATTTTACAGGTTGTTGTGTCAGCTAAAATCACCTGATAAGCAGAAGCAGAGGTTTTGGCAATAAAACCAGGAATGAAATCCTTAGCCCCTGTCCCACCTTTGTGGCGTTTCCTGAACCCCTAAAGGTGGCTGGTATCTGGCTGCCTTTGGCCAGTGGAGAGCCAAGGAAGAGCTTTTTGCCTCTGGCTATTGGTAGGTGACATACCCTGTACAAAGGGCTCTGCTAATCTGGAGCAAAGATCGGGGGCCAGGAGGCTGGTTCCTATTTTTCAGGGGAAATGGCTTTATATAGCTTCACCCTGAAACTCTGCCTCCTTCCTCTCTGTTGCCCATTGCTGCAAATGAGAAGGGATCAGGCTTTTTTTTTTTTCCTCCAGGACTGAAGTTTTCAACTGTTGTTTCAGTTGGCACTCATAATTTATGTGGCTTTTTTCTTCCTCTTTGGGATGAAATGCAATAATAAGTTGCAGGTGAGGTAGTTCAAATCAGGAAGGGAATGTCTGAACATTGGATTGTGTTGCTTACTGAGCCTGGACGGGCAATTTTGAAGGTAATTCAGCCTTTAACAAATTTTCCAGGCAACCAGTGGACAATTTTTATATTACTGAAATGGAAAACTGAACAAGAGCCATTTCCTCAAATGCTGTATATAGTTGTTGTGAATATCTTTAATTGTGTAAGAGCCGCTACCTTCCTTTAATGAAACTACTTCATTTGGATTTGTAGGCAGTCTGAAGCATGAAACTATAATGTTCAGACTCTCAATTCCAGACTGGCTGGAAGATTTTTAGTATCTTCTATGTGGGGACAGGTAAACGACACTAACAAGCATGTGTTTTGAAATTATGGCCCCTAATGACAGGATTTGTCAGTGGAAGAGACGGGGTGTTGGCGTAGGAACAGAAACTTGTGTCAAACAGCAGTTCAGGTCAAAGGTTATCTCCTCATCATATTTTTATCATAATTTTAAAAGCTTCAGCTGCTGCAAGTACATGTGGGGGAGGTTCACTTAGAAAAAGAATTTGGTTTGGAAAGAATAACACAAATTGTTATCCCATTTTTTTGCTGCCAAACTGTACTCAAAACCAACATTTGTCAGGATGCTGTTGCCTAACATGTTTACTGAACTGTGAAAGCCTCCGGTTATTTATGAATGCAGTCTGAAAATTGAATTTAGTCTCTCTGATCCCTGCCTTGCACAATGATGATGAATGATATTAAACCTGATTGGTATGCTGGTGTGTGTGCATATGGCCAATAGAGAGAACAGCCTCTACAATCAGTGCTTGTTATCATTGACAATGTGAGCTACAGCAACTTGTAAGTTACTTCCTTACACTTACACTTACTCTTTACTTAATTTTTCAAGTTCAGGGCCAGTTATAAGGATTCCTGAGCAGATGTTATTCACACAGATTTTTAATGTACTTTCAAAAGGAATTTACCAAATTTATAGGTTTGGGGTTTGTGGTGGGGGTTTTTTGGTGTTTTTTTTTTTTCCTTTTTATTTCATTTCTGGTTCATATAAACAGTGATTTACATGTGGGTTATGGGCATCCCTTTGCAGCTGCCGCTGCTATATTCACACCACTTACTGTCATGCAGGCCTCACAAGGTGGTAACAGCAGTGGGAGATGCCTCTTTTTTCCAAAGGGGAAACAGTTCAGACACTCTTCTTTCCATCTCGCTCTGTCCCACCTGTCTAGTTCTTGCAGCTCTGTCATGCAGTCCACTCTCCCTCCTTACCCAGGCTGTTGGTACACAATTTAGCCAGTGCTCCTTCCTCTTTTCCTCCTGGCCCACTATGGCAAAGTTGACGGATTCCTTCTCCCGTAGTACCAGGAGTCACCAGGTGGTGCTATTTCCCAATTAAATGCCCTCCCTTGCACTGCAGCACAGTCCAGCCTTTGTAGAAAGGTTTTATGGTGTTTGGTTTTGTGATGGAGCTTTCTTTGGTGTGTCAGGGAGCGTGAGGGGACTTGTATCTTGCCTTGTGTTCGGTCTTGAGTCATATTCTGAAGCAAAGGTGTAACCCTGTGACTTAATCAGCCACTGCCTTGTTCACCACTGCAGTCCCTGGAAGGGTGGACTGCTTCCACACAGCTCCTGAGTACACTGTTCTGCTCAAAAGCTGCTTTACTGTAGTATAAAGCATGAGCAAGTCTCACTTAAGGATATTCTCAAGCTTTGCACTGTTGGGTTGTCCCCCTTCCAGCAAGAGGGTTTTTTGCTTATTTGTTGGCGTGTGCTGCTACTCCAAAGGAGGTATGTATGTGTCTTCTTGTTTCGTCTTTCATCGTCTCATCTTCTTAGTCAGCTGGATTGATACCACCTTATTTGCAGCTGCTTTTTATAGATGTCATGCTCTTACTTGAAACTGCTGAGGCAGTTCAAAGCAAGGAGTTCAGCATCTTGAACAAATAGCCAGTGCCCCCAAAAGCCACAATTTGAGATGAAGGAATGCAAATAAACACTAAGTTCCCGTATTCCTTTTCACCAGGCTAAGCAATTCTTCCTCCCCTGTGTGCTGTCAAGGGCATAAGAAATTAATTGAGATTCTGTTTTTTGATTTAAATTTCCAATCCTCCATTTCTCTTGGCAGTTCAGCTGCTGTTCTGAATTTGATAAGTTACGTGGAGAGGGGAATCAAATGTGTAAGAAATCACACAGAGAACTAGCTGGAAATTTGATCTGGGGAAGAAGTCTCTAACCACTGAAGGCTGTTATCTTTGCCATCCGTACTCTTACTACTGTGATGGTATGGTTAGCTTGTACTCTGGACAATAAGATGCTGTGATTAAGCATAGGTATCTAAATTAGAGTATATCTTTGGTTGGGTTTTTTCTGACCAAAGCACATGAGCTTTAAAAATGGCTAAGTTAGACATTCCAGAGCTTAGCAAGCTGCAGTTAATTTGGTTTTGTTATTGTTTAATGTATTCCACAGAGTTGCTGTTCTTGATTCATGTTGCAGAGAGAGGAACTGAGGCAGCTGGAGTAGTGACCCACAGGCTATGTATTCTTCATGAATTGCATTTCTTTTTTGCTTCATGGTTTGTTTTATTTATTTTCATTCTATTGGAGTTATTTTAAAGAGTAGCTTTAAAGGAAGTTTCTTGGATCTCCCTTTTCCTCTGCAGCCCCATCTTATAAATAAAGATCGCTTTGTATTCCCATGCCCACTTTACATGCGTAAGAGTTAGTAGCTTATGGAAGAGCAGCACGGTTTGTAAGCACTGGGTGAGTAAATGCGCAGCAGCCACATAGGCCACTTTGTGATTTCTTGGGTAGTAGATAGTTTAACTGATTGCTAATCTTGCCACCCACTGCTCATGCAGTGTAAAACAAGGATTTGTTCCTTACTGCTGATCTCATGCCGTGACAGTTGCTATCTCTTAAAGCACTTAAACAGTTCTTTGTCACTGTACTGTCTGAACATATTACAGCTATCACCAGTTTAAATCCCTCCAATGCTGTTACAAGGTAAAATCAAGTAATAGTTACTTTCATTTAACAGCTGGTGAGCTGAGAGTGAGAGCCAGAAATTCCTGTGCCATATGCAGTACTTGCAGCACTAGGAGAAAAGATTGTATTCTGCTATAACAGGGCTGACCTGTCTCTGTGAATGAGTGGTGCACTTCTTATGTGTAGAGGGAATTAGAGTTAATCCAATTGTAATGTGCACCTGAGTAGAAAGCCTATTCTGTAGCAGATGTGTGCTGCTCAACACCAGCATTGGCCTGAAATTACACTCGCAATTTGAAATGATGTGTAGGGTTTCTTTACTTGGGAGAATTGGCACAGACCATATTAACTTTATGGAAGTCATATACCAACTGACTTAAAAGATAACCATTATTACCACATCTCATGTGTTTGAAGAAGGACATGCAATGAACAGAAATGCAGACTGGGATGTTCTTGTAGGGTTCACACACTAACAGATGACTGAAAGAACTGTGGTGGTCCCTACTGAAGAAGTGAGATGCTGTAGAATAATCATCCCCTTCAAAACACGGCTGCATTGAAATCTCTGCTGGGAGCTGGAGAAAGTCAGTTTCAGTGTTCAGTGGGAGCATTGCTGTTCATTTGCAAGCACTCCTAACACAGGAAGATGCATGGGTTGCACATTCACGCTCCTGGAGGCCGGCTCTTGTTCCATTTCTTCTCTTTCAAAAATTTGCTTTGCAGCTGAGTGCCCTTTGCAGAAGCTACTTGTAGATTACTGGTGGCATCAGGCCTCATCTGATGTCATTTGGAGCTCTTGTTGTGGAAGTACATTATCAAGCTTGGTAATGACTGAAGTCAAACAATGAAAGTAATGGTGATGGGGGACAACAGATCTTTTATTTGGGAGGACCTGTCGGGGAGCTGAAAAATTGTGCTGACCCTTTGGGAAGCATGTATGCCCACTGGAGCAGTTATGTAGCTCTGCAAGGGGGATCCCAGCAAATCAATGGGCAAAGGATCTTCTCCGAGAATCATGTTGCTCACAGAGGAATAACCTATTTCTCATTGTACGCGGTTGTAATGAGAACTGGAATTTACAGAAATAATTTGTGTCCTGAATGAGATGCATAGTCTTTTGACTGTAGACGTGAGGTTCCTCAGCCTGCATCCCTGCGGGCTGAAGCCTTAGGCAGTTTTGTGTTGGTCAGTAAGTCACTGTCAGTCTAAGAGCTGCTCTCGTATCTTCATCTGTATGCTTATGCAGAGGTGGGATTTGGTTGCTTAATACGTCTTGCAGATGGAAAAACTGAATACAGCGAGAAGCTGTTTGCACTTCTTCCTAGACACCATTCTGTGGTGCATGACTGCATTTTTGCTGGGACAAACCTGACGCTTGGCAGATTCAGTTCAGTCCCAGGGGTGTCTCTGAATCCAGGTCTCATCAAAGGTGTTTCTCCTTACAGTGTTTTCAGACAAGTGAGTAATACCCAGATACAGGGAGGGACAAAGGATGTGTTTAAGGCTAGCAAAAAGTTGATTTGGTAGAATAATTCTTGGATTAAAATACTGGCCATGGAAACTGATCAGGAGTCTGTTGTGCATAACTCCTCCTTGTATGTTCATACAGTTGATAAAAATCCAAAGCCAGTTTCAGATGCTCTTCAAGCCACAGCCTTCCAGAGCAGCTGCAGCTGGATTAGTAAGACATGGAAAGTATTGCAATGCTGCCTGCATCTGATCGTCTGAGTAATGATTAAAATGTTAATGGCAGGCATAGGGATCTAAAGAAGGCTGTGAATTGCAAAGCTTTGTTTTGTTCTTCACTTCAGTGCTATTTTACTTCCATTGGAATTTAAAAGCCATAATCCTGTACTCTTGCTTTACCACATCATGCGCCTCTGGGTTAAGGACTGGCATCTCTGAAGGCATTGAAGGTGCAGGTTGGATGTCTCAGTACTGCATGCCAGAAGTGGCATTGCCTGAGAAGTGGCGTTCATCCGAGACACCAGTTCATCTGAGATCCGAGCTTGACAAGAGCTGAGCGTACATTTCTGCAAAAGCCCAGTGGTACTTCAGAGTGCAGGCCTAGCAATTTGTTTGATGATAGCTAATAAAAGCATAACCGTCTAGCAGTGTTGTGATGTGATTATGCTGCTGTGAATTTTCATATTCCATCAAAGTCCTGCTGAGAATAATGGGAATGGGCCAGAGGGATTCAACTGTAAATCAAAACTAAAGCGTGGCCAATTCTGACAGTGGAAAGAATGGCTATTTTAATGTGCAGAAGCTGAACTGCCAAGTCAAAACCAGCTGTGCTTTACAGAGCTACTGGAATGAAAGGCTTCTCTGCATTTGCAGTTTTTGTAAGTTTTGCTGATTATTTGTCTTCTCCTAAATTTAAACCGTGTCTTTCGACCTCAGATTTGCTTGGCCAGTTGCAAAGGTTTTCAGTGCCTTTTTTTTTATATTTAAAATATCAAATGCACTGATGGTAATGGACATTTTTTTCTCCTTTTTGGCAACTTCATACCAATTCACATGTTTAAATATGTACATCTTAATTATTCCAACAGTGAAAGTTCTAGACTGGGCAAGGCAAGGACCTCTCCTTCCTCTCTGCTGTATCACTGACAGGAGTCAAATTGATGTAACGAAGAACAGAATTTAACTTGGGCTATCTTGATCATAAAATGGCTCCTTTGTTATTTTTCAGTTAGCAATGAACCAGTCAATAAATTTGTCTGGTGGCACAAATATGTGACAGGGAGCCAGGAATTGCTGCTTCTTTTAATAATCTTAATAAGAGCAGCCAGCTTCCTCTTTGAGCAGAACCTCTTCCAGGAGAGTGGGAGAGCTTTTTGACTGTACCCTTGTTCTGTATGTTTGATCAAACCTTTTTCTTTCCCTTCCACCCCTCAAATGCATCTGAAAGATGACACAAGGCAGCATTATCTCACTGGAATGTGCAGAGAAGATCATTAGTGAGCCAAATGTGACCATAGTTGTTTCTCGTGTGTGCACTTACTGCACTTCTGGATGCTAGACTGTTGTGAGAAAGCTTCAAAACAGCTTGCTGATTGCCTTCTGCCTGGAACCTGGGTTTCCATTGGCGTGAGCAGCATTGTAGTTCCAGCTGGTATGCTTGATGAAGAAGCTATGCCACAAGAGTAGCATACCTGACGGTATTGGTCACGCGCTTGAAACCATTGTGATCAGGGATCCTCAGAGGAAGGGCTGAGCTGCCAAACGCCCATGATGCTTTGAAGCTAGGGTGGCGTAGTAGGTCAGATTTTGGGGGCCCCTGTGAGGTGCAGGAGAGTTCTACTGAGTTCTGTGGAAGCCACGTGAGCTGTGGGGTCAGTTTCTTGCTTATGCGAAAGGATAAAGACTTGTCAATTTCAAGTGTTTCTTGTATTATTGTTGAAATAAAATCTGCTTTACGTGTGTTTTTTGAGCACTTAGTATTAATACCCTCCAGGTTGCTAGGGCATGATTGTTCTTCTAATGTGTAAAACTAATGCTTGTTAAGCCCAGTTTTAATACGACCTTTGCCTGTAGAGCATGTCTCAATGAATCTTGGTTATTGCAAGCAATGCTTTTGAGAGACAGACACTTTCAGTTGTAAAAATCTACACAAATTGAAATGCCATGGATTGAATCCTGGCTTTATCTAAGCTGACGGGAAAACTCCTGTCTTTCTGAAGGAGCCATGTGTTGGATCCCTGTTTTATAGAGGTCAGTTCTCCGTTACTTCTCAATGCAGATTTTTGTGGCACCCATCTCCAGGGTGTCTCAAGCCTCTTTTAGATCTGAAATGGGAAGTTAGTCATGAGATCTGTGGTGGTTACAAGCCAGATGTTCTTTTATTTTTTTCTTACTTTGCAAGTGGGAGAGCAGAAGGGAGAACCAAGTATGTCCATTCTTATGTGAATGTGCCATTTCCTTGTGAAGTGCTGTCTAGAATTCTTGTTTTATTTATGTTTTTGAAATCCTAGAGTCATAAAAGGATTTTTGCATGTTTTTTTCCTAATTCTATATCTATTAAAAATGCCCTGTGTGTTAGCATAGCACAGAAAGATTCTGCGTAGTCAAGAATAAAAAGCTCTTGCAGCAGTGCGCATAATTATAGGGCTGCTGTTTAGTCATCAGTCACGATATGTGTAAATTTTTTGTGAATTCATCATTTATTCTGTTTCAGATAAAAACAGAATTTACATGAAGAATTTAGTTTGTTCAGCACAATAGGGCTTGACCCATCTGAATCTATTAAAGGCTATTATAATATTAAGGCTAAAGACTAGCATCCTAATGAGGGATGTGTCTACAGGGTAGTATAGTTCCCTTCAATGTGGGAGAGTGCTTGGAGAACCGGGTCTTGTGGTTGTGCAGAGATACAAATGAGACGTCCAGATTTAAATTAAAGAGCTAAATATTCCTGCATTATTTTTTCTGTCGCAATAAATGCATCCGAAACAATGGACAGAGGAGTATACCGACTGCCTACTTGTAATAGGAAAATGGTTTTCTTTTTTGATATATTGCTCATATTGAACTTCTGATTTCTTTTTTTTGTTTGTTTTTCTTTTCTTTTTTTGTATATAATTTTCCTCTGTGCTGCTGCAAATCAGCCAGAAGAAATCAGCAGCTCAGTTGTTGATTGCCTGCAAATGAGTTGCCAGCATCCTGCAATTCTGCTGGCTTGAAATACTGTCTCATCTCCTTTACAGTAACAAGAGCTGAGAAGAGCCAGGCAGGGTGGTTTTCTGTGAGCAGGAGTGTGGGTGGAATCACTGTGTTTTGTGGTATGCTGCTCTCCATTCTAGAGCTCTGAAAATCCTCCTGGCCCAACCTGTGAGTAATGGAATTTAGAAGAACAGAAATTGTCTTTTCAGGTTAACAGGTAAAAATGAGGAGATAGTTGTGCCTGCACTGGGTCCCTGTATTTATCAGAATCATCTGATACAGTTTCAGAATTCCAAATCCATTTTCTGACCAGCAGGAGATTCTGAAGTTGTAGCTACTTTAGGTTAAGTAATAGCAATTTATTTACTGTGGATTATATTTCTACTCCTTTCCTTCCTCCCCACTCCATGCAGTTTGTAACTGGTATTTTGTAAGTGTTCTACAAGGCTTCTGAAGAAGAAAGGAGAAAAGCAAAGCATGCAGTTGGTCCCACGAGTGGATTATCAAATGCATCACAAACTTCCTGATTCAGAATAATAGTTTTATATTTATTCCTTTCTTGATACGCCTTTCGTGGAGTATGCTCTTGATTGCGATGAGTCAGTTAGTAGTGCTGAAACCCTTGGATTTTCCATGGATAAGGGTTTTTCTGAAGAATTGCAGTATCTGTTCCTCAAAGTGCGATGTAACTCCTGAGATCATGCTCTCAGTTTCTGAAACTGGTCCAATCCACTCAGCTCAATACCACGGTGACCTTTTAGATAAGATAAAATGTTATTCCTTGCTGTATGTTTGATGTTTTGTGTACACCAACATGGAGCAAAACAAAAAAGACAAAACAACTGGAGCATGTAGAATTCTAGTAAAAAGCAGAACTTTGAGAACTAAAAAGATCAATTGTCTGCATTCCTAAGTATTACATAGGCATGTGGCTTGGTAAGTCTGTTACAATCCTTGGAAGAAAAAGGAACAAAACAAGGATGATCAGTCCCTCAGATGTTAGAAAAAGAGATGCATGTAGAGGAACACCATATAGTAAAGGACAAAGCAGATGGCAGCAGGAAAGCTTTGTACAGCCTTAGCAAGGAGGTTTAATTTCAGTGCATTGCTGAGAATGAATGTCTTTTCTACCTCTTTGAAGAAACCTCTTGACTTCTGTGAGATCAACCTGATAGTTCCCTATTGTCAGTGAAAGATAAGGTCTGGTTAGCGGTAAAAGATTTCTGCTAAGTTTTCAAGTTATATCATGTTCATACACCATGATTTGCCTTGCTTTCAGACAGGTGAGGGTCTTGTTTGATGGGTGCGAGTACAGTAACATGGACTGCCTAGGTAGTTTCAAATCTTGTAATGGAATGATAATCACTGCCTTAAGTAGGAAGCTTTTTGTCTTTTACTTCCTTCTCCTCTGTGCTCTAATTATACTCCAGTAGCTGGCTGTTTTTATCCTCCAGGAAGCATAACAGAAGCTGGGAGTGCTTGTTTAACTGAACCCCTTGGTGCAAGAAATTGCCTGGCTCCTGGAAAGCATTGGCCATTGGCTGCAACAGTGGTCATCCTAAACCCAGGTTTATTTGTTGTCTAAATCTATTGCTTTCACTGGAGTTACATGAGGGTTAAATTTAGCCCTCTCAGTAGTCCAAGCAGCCCCAGGAGCAAAGTGTACAAATGCCTTTCAGCTTCTTGAGGGCTATTGGTGTGCCTGGTGTGTGCTGAACTCCAGCCATGCTTGTTGTGAGTGATGCGGGAGCAATAGAAATGCTTCAAGTTTCTTTAACATTATCATAAAACATTAGTAAGAGCCATGAAAGATAAAGATTAAGGGTTTCCAGGAAAATGAGCTAAGCTTTAATCCACACTTGTGGATGTCACATCCCTGCCAGAGAACTGGCTCCTCCTGTTCAAGAGCTGTAATTGCAGTTGCCCTTCTGGGTGACCTGTCAAGGGAGGCAAGGGATGCAGATGAAACTAAAGCATCATCGAGTCATGGGAGTCAATGTGTAGTTTAGAATACAGTGGCAGAAACTGTCTCCCCACAAGAGGGAAATGTAATTTCTCCCATCCAGTGGATGGTAGTTCTGGTTTCTCCACAACATTTAAAATCTGAAATAATAATTAGATCCTCAGTTTTGGTGCAGAGGACTTTTTGTAATGTATTTTGCCACCATGGTCTAGTAATTATACAGAGATGTCAGCTAGAATTGATAGTGAAGGCCAAATTTGGAAGTAGCAACAGGATGTGTTGATGCTATTGATCAAAGGCTACGTGGCTGTTTTTATACACTGGTCCTCTCTTAGATCTTTTTTTCCTATTGATTGAACACGGTAGATAAACAACTGTCTGTGTAGCATGAACATTTATTAAGGCTTTTAAGCTGACTAAGGACAGCTTTGAATTAAATATGAGAGTTTAAATGGCAGTTTTCTAATACGCGGTGTCTATGAAGACTTCGCTTGCAGTGGCAATGCAGCTTCATTTAAGCATGGTTGAAGGAAATCTAAATATAGGCTTTGTTTTCATACTCAAAAAGAAGATAAGATACTGGAAAGCTGATTACAAGAAAGGCAAAGGCTTTTTTATTTTTCATATTTATGTAGTTAAGTGTGGGCAAAGGCTGCATTTTGTAATATGCAGCTGTGTGCATGGTGCTCTCAGCAAGCTGTATTGTCTTGTCCTGACTCTTTCTGAGAGGTTTGTGTGAATTAATCAGGTGTCCTAAAATGTGGGTTCGAGTGGAACTGTCAGGTGCAGTCTGGTAGTTCTGCAGTCACTTCCAATGAAATTAATAGAAAACTTTCTGTGGACTTTTTAATGAGTTAGATTGGACCCTGGGCTGTTATTATTAATGTCTTGGAAAGGTCAGGATTGATTTCCTGGCATCCTTTTCATCTCTGAGGAGCCTCTTTGCAATTCTATGGGAGACGTAGCAATATTGCTGTTCCTTGATAAATCTCTGTATAATTTAAGTTGTTCTGCTTGTCATCCAAGGCTTTTGTGGAACAACAGAGGCAAACTGAAAACTGCTGAATTCTGGGGGAGTTGTTGGTATCTTAATTGCCTAAATCAGTATTTCTGTATAATGCCAAGCTTTCCCTCACTCCCAGGTAGTCTGAATTTTGTTCCAGTACTGTACTGCTGTTGTTTCTCCTTCCTGATTACGGGGATAAAGGAAAAAAGAAGTCTGCTCCTGCAAATGAAAGCAGTCTGCCACACTGTAGTGTAGAGAGCAAGTTGTGTTGCATTTAAAGTAATGCTATTTCACTGCAGTCTGGTAACACAATCTGCATGTGGATAGCTCTGGGGACCTACATCTTTGGATTTCTGCCTTTTAAAAACCACCTGAAGTCTCTGCAAAGTTTCCACCAAGCAGGCTTGTGTGTCTTGCCATGAAAAGGTTGCTTCCGCTAAGTTAGCACCGTTGGTGGTGTTTGATGATAGTAATCTGTTCTGGGAGTGTACCTGGGCTGTCCTTGCAACAGACCAGAATGAAATTATTTCTCTGGCATTGCTGGGTAATGCACTGTGTCTCTGAAAGCACATGATTTTCTTGTGCAAGTAAATGGCTGTGCTTGAAGTACTGCAGTGCTTGCACCAGGAAGATAAAATCCACCCAAAAACATACAGGGTTTGGAGAGAAGAGAGTGCTGGGAAGAGGACCAGGGAGCTCCATTCACAATGCTGACCTTTGAAAAGGATAATCCTTATGCTCACATTTCTATTGAAATGTTTAACTTGCCCCACTGGCCATGAGAGGGGATTTAATTTCTTAGCTTATATTGGGCTATTTCTTCAGGCGAAGCATTGCTATAGGCACCTCTGAACTCACTGCCATGCTTTCCTTTATTTTCAGGATACTGGGGTTGGGAAGTCAAGCATTGTTTGTCGATTTGTCCAGGACCACTTTGACCACAATATTAGCCCTACTATTGGGTAAGTACCACGCATAGTATCATTTTTCTTCTATATGTCTTTTTAACTTGCAGCCCTCTGTTGAGCTCCTTTCTTTTCCTTACTTTCAAGTCTGTGAATACTGTATATCTTTTTTCCCCCCAGTTTATCAATCTCACTCAACTCTTTACTCTCCTTTTATGGCTTTCAGCGCATGCTATGTGTTTAGAGAGTGCAGGGCTGCTCCAAACCAGTCTGCTCTGCTCTCCCTGCTCTGCGAATACAGAGGGTCCCTCAATTGACTGGATTGAAGCACAGTCTTATTATGGAGAAGCTAAAAGAGCTCTGCCATTCTCCTCCTGTGAATGGTGTCTCTTGAAATAGCCTCTTTTCCTGGGGCTGTCCAGAATCACACTGTACTGGCTGGTGTTGTGCATGGCCATGACTTCAAGCTGTTCTGTTTTGTTTTTCTTCACCCATCTTACACCAAGAGATTCTTAGCTGTCATACTCAGCTGCTGTCCTTTCTGTCTTGTCAAGAGCTTCCCACTCTAGATTGTATTTTGGTTACGGGACCTTAGGATTAAAGTAATTTTAGTTCCTATCAGTCAATGAGGTGTCAAACCTGATTCTGGGAGCTTAAAGAACTGAAACCCCACATCCCATGAGGCTGTGATTTGCACAATGACCAGGGCACCTCATAGAAGGGTAATGGCAAAAGAACCATGGAGAGCCCTTGTTGACACGCATGGATCGGTGTTGTGTGTCCTGCCAGGCTGGGCTGGAATATGGGCAGTGTCTGTTCCGAGGTGTGGACATGCTTTCATCTAGGTTTGGGATGTGTCACATTATCCTGCCTTTCTCAAAATATGGACAATGCAATTTAAACTAAGTGTAGTTGATTCATACCTGTTCTTTAAAAACTGGTGAGCTTCCAAGTGTCAGACCATCAGAACCTTATTAATTCTGTGTCCGCTTAAACCGCGACATTCTGGAGATGATTTTAATTCCAGATCTTTCTCTTTTAACATCCCAGGGACAAAGCTGCCAAGTCCAGAATATTTTGAAAATTGTTGTTCTCTTGCAGAAAAGGAAGCTCATGTGCAGTGTTTATGAAGGAGTAATTTGGGTGGGAAGGGCTGACCTGGCTTGTGTGTTAGAGCTGTCTTGAATCGTCTGTGAAGGGTTGGTATTGATTGCTGTGTCTTGTTTAGAGGGTTAGATGACAGCTTTTAAAGCTCTGCCTTTCAATGCATGAAGGATTTTCAGATGGAAGTTGCACGTTCAAGTTCCAGGGCAATTTTGTACTCCTCAGTGTAATGAATAGAGAAAATGGACAGGGAGAAAGGAAGCAAGTAATGAATAACATTACGGACTAAAGGACACTTGCTTGCAGTGAAGGAATTGATGGGAACTTGAATGGTTCTTTACTTCTAAATCATCAGCAGCCTTTTTCTCCAAGTAGTTGTTGTTGCTAAGTAAATGTCTTCTGCTCAAATAGGAAAATATTTTCCCGCTGTTACCGTAGTTATGAAAAGTAGAGGCTTTTCTTTTTCCATTTGAAAATTAAAACATGAAGGCTGCCTTCTGCATGGGTGATATTACTTGTCTATACAGATAAGGTTTTTATTTTTATTTTCTTCCAAATTAATAAAATATTTTAAATATACAATCTACAATAAATATACAATCTATAATATGCAATCTATAGTAGCTGCTGCAGCTCTAAAGTTCCTGGTTTTGAAGCTGTAAAGTGTTGCTTAATGCTTTGAGGAGAGTGACAGCTGAAAGCATACAACTGAAAACAACCAAAGAAAATGCTGTTTCTTTTTTAGCCTTAATATTTTTATAAGCGGTGCAGTATTGTTAAATTCAAACAATTTTCAGTTGGCTGTAGAGGAGAACTCCAGTATATAATTCTCAGGAATGTTTTGATCAGTCGCACGTTGTTTGGTATCATTCAGTGCTTTTGTAATGGCAGTGCATTTTATCAAATGCAACTTTGTGAGCCAGGAAGAAGGTTACCACAACAGAAATTGTTCATCAGTGTCCGCACAGGATGGGGGGGTAGGAATCTGACAGAGTTTGGTGGTGTCCTAGGCAGCTTTCAAATGAAATGCTGTGGTATAGAAAAAACCTATGAATTTGTAACCTTTCCTAAAAGAACAAAAATCACTGTGAAAGCACAGACAAATCACATCTCCTACAAAAAAAAAAAAAGAAGCTGCAAGGACTTTATTCATCTGAGGTGAAAGGGAGAAGAACTTTTTTCCATTTGTTCACCGTATGCATTCCACAAGGTGACTTTTCTGTTCCCTGGTGATCCAGTATTCCAGATTTAACTGAAAAACTGCACATTTGTTGCCTAGTATGATGCTGGCTGATGCCTTTTTCTTGGGCCCATATCACTGAGAAATTGGAGCTAGCTATTAGCAGAAGTGTGAGCAGCAGGAGCATTTGTGTTCCTGGGCCCATGCACAAATGCTCCTTGAACCTCAGAGTCTTTTTTCTCCTTTCAAGATAGATATGTAGGTATCATATATTTTATCTGAGAAAAGGGAGACTTTCACTTCTGTAGGCATTTTATCAAGGTTTTGGAGTTTCCCCATAAGCGATCTAACCCATCAGAACTTGCTGTGGTGTGTGTGTTGCATATCCAGACTGCTGGTCGTTACAAATTTCTGCTGCTTCCCTCTTTTCAGAGCGTCCTTCATGACTAAAACAGTGCCTTGTGGGAACGAGCTTCATAAGTTCCTGATCTGGGACACAGCTGGTCAGGAACGGGTGAGTATTGCATTGCTGTATGTCTTTGTTACTCACGTCTCTTTTAATGTGTTGGCATACTTTGTCTAAAACTTCCATCTTCAGAAGGCTTTGTAAGTATAGACCTGAATCTTTGCAGGGCTCTGCAAAGCAGCTGCTCAGCAGTCACCAAAAAATGGGTTCCAGTTTCACAGGTGGGGAAAATGAAGAGGCAAGCTGAATTGTCAGCTGGTTTCCTCAAGACAAGTCAGGCAGTGCCCAAGCTATCTCTAGCTCCTCTCTCGTTTCATCAGGTTTAATGTGGCAGCTTTTGTTGGTGTTGGAAAGCACTTGACTTCTAGCACATGGGCTGGTGGGTGGTCTGAGCTTAGGTGGTTGATGAGAAGCTCAACATGAGCTGCCAGTGTGCGCTTGCAGCCCAGAAAACCAACCACATCCTGGGATGCATAAAAAGGATGTGATCAGCAGGTCAAAGGAGATGATCCTGCCCCTCTGCTCTGCTCTCATGAGACCTCACCTGCAGTGCTGCATCCAGCTCTGGGAACCCCAACACAAGAGGGACAAACACCTGTTAGATGAGTCCAGAGGAGGCCACAAAGATGATCAGAGGGCTGGAGCACCTCTCCTATGAAAACAGGCTTAGAAAGCTGGGCTTGTTCAGAAGAGAAGGCTCCAGGGAGACCTTATAACAGCTTTCCAGTACCTAAAGGGGGTGTACAAGAAATCTGGAGAGGGAATTTTACAAAGACATGCAGCAATAGGACAAGGAGGAATGGGTTGAAACTGGAAGATGATAGATTCAGATTAGATATTAGGTAGACATTTGTTACTGTGAGTGTGGTGAGACACTGGCATGGGTTGCCCAGAGAAGCTGTGGCTGCTGCATCCCTGGCCATGTTCAAGGCCAGGTTGGATAGGGCTTTGAGCAGCCTGGTCTAGTGGAAGGTGTTCCTGCCCATGGCAGGGTGTTGGAACTAGATGATCCTTGAGGACCCTTCCAAACTAAACCATTCTATGACTCTGGGGTTGTCCTGTGTTTTGACATTGAATATGGGTTCAGCTTGTGTCTGCTGTTAGTATTTTGGAAATTAGTGCCAGCAACCTGAATCATTTAGGGTTTTCGTCTTGATTTTTCAAGTGTATGAAGTGAATTGTTTAAATTAAGTAGCTTTTAATTTGGCTTTTCAAAAAACAAAGCCATAATGGGGTTCATGTGCATTATGTTGACTGTATGTAAGCCTAGCTGGTCATTTGTTTAATAGCCTCATGCAGTAGTATGCAGTAATACGCTGTAGAACTGTGGAGTTCATTTAATACATGCCCACATGTCTTGAGAAGTTTGAAAGATGTGGAAAAAACCATGCTCATGTTTTAAAATATCTTCAGACTTTCTTGTGAAATTGCAGTGTTCATGTTCATAGAGACATTCAGCTATGCTTAGGTTGGGGTAAAATGAGGTAGTTATACAGGCTGCAATGTCAGTCCTCATACATTCCACTGTATTCTCCATACCTTGTATGTGAATTGCAGTTGATGAAGATTTTTGCTCTTTAGTGTAGGAAATGCTCGTGCTTTTATTTATGATGTAAAATAGTCCTGATGAAATCTACTGACACTTAGTTGTTCAGTATGTTATTTATGATGGGAAAACAGATCTTGAAAAACATATTTGACGTACAGCAAAATGCCTTTCCTTGAATCTTGTTTGTTCCATTTCTGTGTGATCTGGAGCTGATAACTAACCAATTGCAGGAGGTAGCAAAGGTTGAGGTTTTTTTCCCGTGGTTTGAGTTTCCTTGCTCCTTTTCATTCTCTTCCCTCTGCTGCTGCCCTGCTCTGCTTTCTTTTCATTTTCTCTTTTATCTCCTCAGCACACAAAACTCGGTCCTTGACATTTAGATATAGGTGTTAATCTGTTTTCTCGCATAGTGTTCAGACACTCAAAGCTTTTCTTTAAAGTAGGTGAATATTAATAAAGTCATATTTATTGAACTAAACTATCCCTCATTTGAGGCAGGAAATCTGTGACTGCACTCTAACTCTTGACGCAGAGTCCATCCTTCCTATCTAGTCCCTTATGTTTCCTCTGCATTCTTTTTAAGCTCATAATTTTTCTAACATCTGCCTTTTTTTTTTCCCTTTGTGTCCAACAGTGATGAGCAGTGACCACCACAAACCTGGTTAAATTGTGCAAAGTGTGTTAAAGATAAGCTTTATGTTGCAGGTTTTGATGTCTATTTGTAAATTGTAACCTCTTTAAGCCAGGGACCACCTTTTTCTTCTCTGTACAATATATTCCTCATCCTTCACTAGGACTTCAGGAAGCTGGGGTGACACAGTAAACAAAGTCAATGGGTGTTGAGTGCTAGCTACTGAGGCAGACAAGTTTCCCAGGGTGAGGTCCCTACTGTTCCAGGTCATTCTCTGTCTTAGAGCATCCTTATTTTACAGCTAAACATATGATGCTTCTCAGTGCCTTACTCGCTTTAATAGGTATCTGGGGTTTTGGTTACTTTGTCTTGTGTTGCTCCTTCTGGTCTGCTGTTCAGGAACACATTTCTCTCCCTGTTAATCTCTTTCTCATAATCCTTTTTACAGCAGTGATGACCCAAAGCTTCCAGCCTAAGCCCAACCTCTGGGCCAATTGCTGGTTTTCATAATGTACTAATACATGTATTCTGAGTGGTGTTTCTGCTTTGAGACTTCTTGTTCTTCCCTTGTTCTTTGAAATTTTTCTGTGAGGCTTTATGTTCCACTGGAAGTGGAACAGTCTGGAAGTTTCATCAATGCTGATAGCAGTGTTTAGGACTTCCTGCTCTTTGAACATTGCCTCCCTTTGCTTTCATTCTCCTAAATGCAAGGCCAGGCATAGGACTTGTGTGTGCTTATTCTGGGGTGAGGGTGCTCTGTGCTTCCCCTGCTGTGCCAGCTGTTGCTGTGTCTACATGCTGATGTGGAGCCTTCACAGCAGAGGAGCCGTGGGAGTGATTTAACTGAAGCCTTGTTATGCCATTAAAGTTAACCTCAAACCTTAAGCATGGTAGAGGGGGCAGGTGGAAATAACAGCAGCACTTCTGTGCTCCTCATTCGCGAGTTTCATCTTTCTCAAGAGTTTTCTCCTGCTTTTTCATGAGTTTCTCTGCACAACAAACTGGAAAACTGCCAGCTTGGAGAGTGCAGACAAGCCACTCAGCAGTACCTTAGTCACAAGCCCTTATTTAAGAATGCTCTGTGAAAACCAGTGTGCCTGCTGGCCGTCTCCAGTCAGCTGGGGGAAACTGGAAATCCATGTGGCTGCTTCTGAAAAGGAGCTGTATCCTGGGTGCTCAGCGAAGCCAGCTGGAAGCACTCAGCACCCCCTTGAGGCACTGAATCAACTTTCAGATAGCCACTTGTTATTTGCAAACCTTTGGAAACGCTGATCATTGTTGGGTCTAAAAGCTTTTAGGAATAACTGAGTTAGTTGAAGCAGCTTAATATACAGGCCAGCCAGTCAGAGGTTGGTGGTGGAGAACAGATAACTTTTGGTTCACATGGATAATAGATATAGTATTTTATTTCTTCTGTGTCAGGAAACTTGGAGTTGCAGGCAAGGGTAGTGAAGGAACCAGAATTGCAATTTTGTGGGGAAATAATGAGAAATGTCAGTTCTGCAGAATGAAAATACTGTGGAAAAAATGGAGATCAAGTGTTTCCATGATAGCCTTGGTGGGAGCAAGACCCTGGAGAGGGGTACGTGACTCTCCGGCAGCTTTTTGCTGCAGAAAATTCACATTGTATTTGATTACAAAGGAAGGAGCTTCTTAATTCTTTTATCTCGACCCTTCTTTTCCCTTTTTTTGGATCAAGAGAATCTTAAACTGGCAGCACACTTAGCAAAATCCCCTACTTTTCTGTGACTAAGTACTGCTCTCTGTAGACCCAGTTGCTTTGTGCTGTTGTGCTGTTAGACAAGCCTGCTTTATTCTGTTCCTCCGAATCACTTTCCCTCCACCCCATCATCTTCCAAATGTCTCTCTTTTTCGCTATCTTAACTTGCCTCCCCTCCTTCGGCTTCCATCAGCTTTAAATTGTTGCTGTGGACTTCAGGACTTCAATGCACAACAATTATGTTGTTGTTAGCGGCGATTCCCTCCCCTAAGAAGAGTCTCTTCACAAGTTAGTTAATGATGGTTTTATTAGCATATATGGTGCCCTAAGTAGCTTCTAATTACAATGCTTTGTGTGAATACCTTGGGTGGCTGCCAGCTTTCCTTTTTGTCAGCTGAGGAATATTGTAGCAAATAGTTAGGGAGCCGGAGGGCTGTGTTTCTAGGGCAGGAAAATTTATCTCTGTCCTTTTAAAATTTAGTGTGCTGAACTGTGGGATTTTCAATTTTGCTTAATAGAAGGAGCCTCAATTACTTGAGCCCAATTTAAATTTGATAGGAATTACCCTGAGATGTGTGCTTATGTTATTAACTGCTCCATTTCAAGTCAAAGGCTGACTGATGGGCGATCTACAGCGCTTTATAGCCCCCTCCTTTCTGAGTGCCATCAGCTGTCCTGGTGATTCTAAGACACAAGTTAGGGCGTGAGAACTGCTCCTTGAGAGGAAGACTTTCTGCAGTCTTGACTCGACATATTCCTTAAGATGAGCAAGCTAATCGCTGAGCTTATGGATGTCTCCTGAAACCAGACTGTCCTGAGAGGAGTTAGTACCAACTATCAATGACTTGAATTTACTTCTGCAGTCAAGATGCAGCATGGATTTTGCTCTACAGTTTTATATAGGTGATACTGATGGTAGCCCAGAGCTCAGTCAGCATGGAGGTGGCTCTTTGTATATGGTGCAAGGACCTCCCTGCAGTGAGCTACTGCTCTCGTGCATGCCGCAGAAGTCATCAGGTGACTTGGTGGTACGTGTGTTTGTGAGAGCGGCAGTGGCATTAGACCTAGGAGGTGAATATGTTATTTTTGCTATTTCTAGAATGAGCATAAAGCACAGTAAATTGTTTAAGGGAAGTGTGTGGATGTGTTGTTTCTTAAGCACCAACAAACTTGCAGCATATATAGCAAAGTGTTGGAAATTTTTCCTTCTTCACGTTTAGAATTTTTACATATTCGAGAAAAATGCTCATTTTTCTTCAACTTAGCTACCAAAAAATACATGTAGGTCAGAAGCAGACAGATCTGATTTATTCAGCTTGTGAATCCTGAGAAGTGGAATGTCAGCCTTCAATCTATCAGCCTTCAAGCTTTTCAAGGGAAAACTGCTCAAGGTTACAAAGTGCTAAATGGTATCTGATAGTGGCTTTCATGCATGGCATTTTTCCATTCACTCATTGCCAGCTGAGAATGTCAGGAATTTTGAATCCCTCCCTCCCAGTGTTCCTTCTCCCGTGAGCAGCTTATGTGTTGGGATAATCCTTTCAATGGGTCTGGTTTTTGCCTTTGCTTCTCTCCACGCCCTGACTTTGTTTGTTGGTAGCTACTGCCTCCAAGGTGACAGGAATGGGGCATGTAAATGCCCAGACTCAGGCAAGTAGAGGCTCCCAAGCTGAAGAATGGGTACTGTTCACGGTACACGGACTTCTTCAGTGAGCTTATGCAAGTTGGATGCAGTTGTGGCAGCCTCTGGCTCTTTCCCCATGGGGATCCATGGAAGCAGTTAAGGCAGCTTTCCTAAACAGGCTGGTAATCACATGTTTCTGACACTGGTCTACCATGCGATTCACCACAAGAACCTCATTTTTTTGGGTTGTAGTAGTGGGGGCCAAAGCCTGAGGATGAGTGTGCTTCAGGTGGGTTTGGGGACAGAACTGAAGGGGTTTGTGGGGGCCATGCAGCAGGAGAAACAGGCCATCCAAAATCACCTGCAGAGGGACTGCTGAGCAAGGGGACCAAGCTGCATTGAAGTCCTAGTCTAGAAATGCCAGTGCATGTAGTAGAAAGGGAAGGAAGTTGCAGAGCTGTGTCAGTGCCTGCCCAGGTAAGCTTCTAGACAGAAACTGTTGCTGTCCTTACTATTAATGGCACACATACAAAGAAAGGATAAGGATCTCTCTCTGACCGTGAGCCAAGTGGTCCTGGCCACTCAGATGCAGTGCATGTAGTCAGAGAGCAGCTTCTCAAGAATGGGAATGAATCTAGTTGAATGATTACAGCTGTCAGGAAGCAAATCTTGTGCTGCTGTGCACCTGCAGGTGCTTGAAAAGGCACTATATGGAAAAACCTTAGCCGAGTTCAGTTCTTAATGTGAGAAGGTACATAACACTTGCTGAGCACTGGTCTGATTCTGCTTACTTAGTGCATCCTTACCCTTTCCAGACATGTTTGTAGGCAGAGCTCTAATGCTGTTGCAGTAAGAACACATGATGTTCTTTGCAGTCTAGGATTGTAAAAGCAACCCAGTAGAGGAGTTTGGGGGTGGTTGTCATTGGGTTTGGGTTTGTTGTCTTTTTTCCTCTTGGCTGTGGAGTCTGGAAGTGACATCCTGCTATGGCAGTAAGCCAGCACTGGGGTGTAGCACAAAGATGGTGCAAAGAACTGTTGACATGAATTAGTGTTCCCTGGTGTGCCTGTCAGATTGAATGAATCCAGACTGTCTTTCTCAGCCTCTATGTAAATAGGCAGGAGTGGTAGATTTCATTTCTCTATTTATTCGGCCTCTATCTTGCTTTCTAAACTAGCATTACATGAGACATGGTTAAGAGGCTTCACTAATACAACTCAGGTGTGATTTACGATATGTTCCCTTATATTAATTTTTCTCTTCTAAGTACTGTGATCTGGCTACCATGTGGGTTTTTCTTCTTCTTCATTCTGTGCTGCTAGTACAGGGGAAACATGAAAAACATAACCTGCCCGACCAAATATACCCCCCTCCATGTTGAGATACATGCACAGGAAACAGAAATCAAAATATTACAGAGCTTTCAAATAGGTGGTAAATTCCTTAGTGGCTGGTTGCTTCCATTTTTCTGCCCTTTACAAGGGCAAAGCTTCAGTAAGATGGCCAGATGAGGGGTTGTAGAATCCCAAAATACTCCTGAAATCAGTGAGAGCAGCTCTGGTTATGCTGAATGTGCATTTGCAACAGCCAAGACTGAATTTGTCCTCTGTGCTGAGGGCTGTACAGCTGTAAAGGTTGGGTAGCTTCTGGTTGGATCCTGAGAGAAAAGGGGACCTGCTCTCAGAGGAAGTTTCGTAATGTGCATGTGAGCTCACTTTTTCGTTAGTGGCAGAAATGATGAACCATAAGAGCAAAGTGGATGTGTTGGTAGAGGAGCACAAGCACGAAGGTGCTCTGAACCCAGTTAGCATTGCACCAGAACTTATGTGACTGTGTAGCATGCTGAGTGGTGTGCTCTAAGGAAGAGAGCCTTAGAAGTCTTCATGAAGCTACTTAAGTCATTGATTTTTAGGGGTTTGGGGCATGCCTTTGGTGAAATAAGTTTCTTATTTACATTTTGAATAGTCCTTTTGGCCTGGCTGTAGCTGTTCTATTGGAAAATGTACCCCTGTGACTTAACTATTGCATTGCGTGGTTTAGTGACCTCAGCCTCACAAGTTATTATTAACTCCTACAAAAGCAGAACAGACCTAATGAGTGATTAAGTGGGTCAGTATTTGCAAATAGGCAGATGTTTTGTGGGTCCTGATTGAGAGGCACAGGACTTCTAAATTTCCACAGTAGGTGAGCTGCTACTGATTGTTTATTCATTATATGAAGAAGTCTTCCCAATGCCTAGAAGGACATGGTGGGAAATGGTGTGGATGGAACTCAGTTGTATAGGCAGCAAGTACCTGTATCTTTTGACTCCCAACAAAAATGTATGCTGTAAAGTTGTAAGTGGGTTTGGGGGGAAATGGAGGAGGAAAGCCACCTCCATTAATGTATTTAATGTATTAATTAATACAATGTATTTAATGGTTAAAGGATGATCATGTGTTTATGATGTAGCCATGAGAAAATGTATTACATGTAAGGGAAGTGCAGTTAAGCCTGCTTTATGTTTGGAGTGCTGCAAACAGATGTGGTCACCAGCTGTCAGGAAGGGCGAACTGAAGCAGGGTCAGATGCAGAGAAATGTGTTTAGACTCTTCCTTCTCTACTACCTTACCTTCAGATTGGAAGAGCCTGGTTTATCAGAATGGCAGTTAATACTGCAAAACTGCTCGACATTCATATTTCAGCTAAAAGCAAGCATTGATGCTTGAATTTTAGTAATTCAAAGTGCAAGTAAATTACAAGAAATTTAGGAATTCAGAACTTCATTAAATCATCAAAGTAGTATGATCCCTGTAGAAGTGTTTGGGGGAAAAAAACACTACTTATTTTAGTGTGGGTCTTGGTTAGCTTTTGAAATGTGTTAGAGTGTGGCTTTTTGTGATGGTGGGAGCTGAAACACGACTGTCTTGGGTCTGTGTTGCTCTGTTAGTCCAAGATGGTGTGAGCTACTGCTGGCTGAAGGTAGGGGTGAAAACTGCCGGAGCACTGCTCTTGGCTGTGGGTTATGGAGGGGCTGACTCCCCAGCAAGTTGGGGTTGTGACTTGGGAGTCCATGTGGCAGAGCCAGAAGTGGCTGCCTGAGCGTTTTAGGTGGCCCTTCTTGAGAAGCAGACCTGTTCTCCTGGTAAATCTCAAACTGCTCCTGCTTCTCCTAATTTTCTTGGGAATTACTGGATACAGAAATACTTAGCTATAAAATCAAGGTTATAGACATTGTAATTTATACCACAGAGGTAATCCCATGAGATTTAATTTTGTGAGCTGATTTTTTGAGTGTCACTTGTTTTGGACATCTGTCCTACATTTGGTCCTTGGCAGGTGAAAAACGTGCACATTAATATTTTGTATCCCTTTAATTAATTTTGCGTGACTCTCATTTTTCCAGGTAATTAGGCCAGAAAAAGGTTCAAGAGGACTTTGCTTTTGGGCACTGATTTAGAAGAAAGAAAAGACAAAAAAGATTTTTATCATAAGATTTTTATATATTAGTATATTTGTGATATTTGAAAATCAATATCCATAAACCATATTTATTAGGAGTCCACTCTTTACCATGAATCTTGCTCAGAGTTACAGTTTTTCAACCTCTCTTGATTCATTCTGTGTTACAAAGAGCCTTTTCCTGTTTTCTTGTGGACAGCGATGATTTCTTATGACTGGAACACAGTGTATCATTGTGTTTGTTTATTAGACTGTACAAAAGAATGACAAAGGGGGGTTAATTTTGGTTTTATTCGATATTCTGTTCTTTTATAACTGATAATAATTGTTACGGGTGTACTTTCAGTTGTTACTAAACATTTTTAAAGTACTTCTCAGACTATAGGAAATTTCATTAAGATGCATTGTAATCCCATTTTGGGCACTTTGACCAAAGTAAGATATGAAATCTTCAGTGTCAGCTTTATCCAAATGGGAATAGGAATTTACATGCCAGATGAAATCTATCCCTTGATATAAAATAAACCACCCAGATCGTGAAGCTGCATGCCCAAATGTGGGCAAAATGTTTGTCCTCTTTAAAGGCCTCATAGCTAAAATATTACTCAAGAATTATGAAAGGGGAAATAACTGTCCTGTCAGCTGAGCAAGTAGATTTTTCAGCAGAGGAGATTAGGGAGGTCATACTTACATACTTACAGCAACAACTACTGAGCCTGAGCGCCTTTCAAAGGCAGTTGCCTTTCTGAGCCTAGCTTGCTGTGATCTTGCCCTCCCTCTTTCCAAGCTTATGAAGAATTAGAATATTTAGGTAGATTATTTTGTCTTAAATGCATTCTTCCCATGTGCTGTGCCTCTGGTTGATGCTTTTTATGTTTCTTGAAATAAGCAGCAGGTCAAACATAGTTTGACACAGTTTGGAGTTTCTGTTCTGCAACACACTGTCAACATTAATTAATCTCCAGAAATGTTTCCAAAGAAGTTTTCTTTGTTCCTGCATATTACCTGCACTAATTTTAAATTATAATTGCATTCATTATGCGGAAAAGAGAGTAAATTCGCCAGTGGCAGTAGACTGTATGAGCAGAGATGTGCACAAAGAAGTTCTGCAAGTGCAGAACTACTTGAGTGTGGTCTAAACTTCGTGAATCTGCTTTCTAGTAGTCCTGCCCTCCCTCCTTTTTCTCAGCCATGCTTTCCCACCCTTTCCTTTTGGTTGAGCCCGGAGCTTATCTGATGAATAACAAGCTGGTTTAGAAATCCAGCTAAAAATTAATCCTACCCAAAAAATGGTTGTTTGCATTCAATTCTAGTTGTCCACGATCCAGTGAAAGAGGTCTGCTTTTGTGTTGTTTTGTTGTTGTTGTTACCACTACTATTTTCTGGCCCTAACACTGGCAATAATCTTCAGTGAAACAGCTATTATGGAAAGTGTTTCTGTCACCTGGTCAAAAGAAAAGGGAGTGAAATTCCCAAGATGTTGTACAGGTTCTCAGTGTGCTTTCTGGGCCATTACTGAAGGAATTTGAAGTATGTGAGTTTAACTGCATGGCTTCTGTGAAGTGTGATTGCTGTTATCTTAGAGCTCTTTGTAAATTTATGAATACCACGTAATCTAGATTAAACCCAAATCTCCATGAGTGTAGACTATGTTGGTTTTATCCCAAGAGTTTACAGACTGGGAGGAGTGTGCATACACCATGAAAGGTTAGACCTACCCTCCACAATTAAGGTCCCTAATTTTCAGGCTACTTTTAATGCAACAGTGTGTTGATGAGCAGGTCTTGGAAATTCTTGAAGTTTGTTGGAGATAACTTCTTGTCACAGGTACTCACTAGGAGAGATGCCCTCCTAGTGTTATTATTTGTGAATAGAGAAGGACTTGTGTGGGATGTGATGGTAGGTGTCTGCCGTGGCCACAGTGATCATTAAATGGTTGAGTATAATGAGAAAAAAATATAGCAGAGTTCCCACCTTGGACTTCAGGAGAGCAAATGTTGAGCTGCTGAAGGGACTGTCTAACAGAGTACATGTGGAATCTGCTTTTGAGAGCTTAGGAGTCAATGATTGTTGGTAAGTCTTTAAGAATCAACCTTGAGAAGCACAGGAGCAGGCAATTCCACTGTGTTGCAAGTCAAGTAAGCAGGACAGAAGACGAGCTTGGATGAACAGGGAACTCCTCATGGAGCTCACAAAGTAAAAGGAGCTGTAAGATCTCTGGAAGTAACGTCAGGGCTTCTCAGGAAGAGTCCAGAGCTGTAGTTTGTTTATGCAGGAAGAAGACACAAAAGGCCAAAGCTCAAAGAGAGTTGAAATGGGACAGTGTTGTTTCAGATAACAAGAAAGGCTTTTAAAAGTATATTAATAGCAAGAGGAGGTCTGAAGAAAACATTCTAGTTGAACATGAAGAAAAAGCAAAGGTGTCCATTGTGGTTTTTGCCTCAGCCTTGAATAACACTAACAGATGTTAGGCTGTCCAGTCCCCTGCATTGAAGGACTACAAGTGCAGGAACAGTGACTTTTCATTTGTAGACATTGGAATTGCTAGGGATTAACTGTATCAGCTGAATGTTCACAAGTCAGTGGCACCTGATGGGATTCATCCTAGAGCTCTGAAGAACCTAGCAGATGTTACGGCAGGACCCCTCTTCCATCATCTACCAAAGGACCTGGGAGTCTGGGGCGGGCCCTGGTGACTAGAAGCTAGTCAATGTTATTCCAATCTACAAAATGGGCATGGGGGAGGAGGGCTCACAAAAAGGGACAATCTTGTTTAGCTAATTTGACATCCTTCTGTGATAAGGTCACCTGGCTAATGGATGAACAGGAGGCAATGAATGTAGATTTTCTGTATTTTAGTAAGGCTTTTGATACTGCCTCTCACATCATCAAGTTGTCCAGCTGTGGAATGAGTGGGTTCATGGAACACTGGATGAGGCAGAATTCAGAGGGTTATAGTGAATGGGGCTACATCTGGGTGGTGACTAGTCACCTGCAGTGTTCCTCAGGGTTCAGTTGTAGGGCCAGTTGTGTTCAAGATGTATATCAGCGGTCTGGATGGAGGAGTTGAACCCACCATTAGTAAGTCTGTTGACAGTACCAAACTGGGAGGTGCTATTGACTCTCTTGAGCACAAGATGCCTTGCAGGGAGATCTAGATAGGTGGGAGAATTGGGCAATGGTTAATGGGATGAAATTTGGCCAGTCGAAATGCTGAACTCTGCACCTAGGATGGAATAATGCCGGGCACAAATATAAGCTGGGAGAGGAATGACTGGAGAGCAGCCCTGCAGAAAGGAATCTAGGGATGCTGGTCAGCAGTAGACTCAGTAGGAGTCAGCAGTGTGCCTTGGCAGCCAAGAGGGCAAATGGCATCCTGGGGCGCATCAAACATGGTATAACCAGCTGGTCAAAAGGGGTGATTGCTCCAGCATACTTAGCATTGGTGTGGCCTCACTCCAAGTGCTGTGTGCAGTGCTGGGCCCCACAGTTTAAGGAGGATGTGAAGGTCCTTGCCTATGTCCAGAGGAGGGCAACAAAGCTCGTGAAAGAGCTGGAATACCCTGTGATAAGCTGAGGACTTCGGGCTTGTCTAGTCTGAAGAAAAGGAGGTTGAGGGGCCACCTCATTGCTCTACGGCTTCCCGAGAAGTGGAGAGGGAGATGCTGATCCGTTCTGCCTCAGATCCAGTGACAGGACACTTGGGAATGGTTCAAAGCTGCGTCCATCAGGGAAGGTTCAGACTGGACATTTAGAAGCATTTCTTTACCGAGTTGGTGGTCAAACAGTGGAACAGGCTTCCTGGAGAGGTGGTCGATGCTCCAAGCTGTCAGTGTTTAAGAGGAATATGGACAATGCCCCTAATGACATGCTTTAACTTTTGGTCAGCTCTGATTTGGTCAGATATTTGGACTAGACAATCACTGTAGGTCCCTTCCAATTTAAATAGCCTATTCTGTTCTAACACTCTGGAAATGAATGTCATGATCTAGAAGCCCAAAAAACCTGGAAAGCATTTGTTGCATTAAATGTTAAAGTAATATAAGCCACACACTGAAAGCCTGGAGGACATGTGTCTGACCAGCTCCCCCAGGATCTTGGCTGATCCCTTTTCTTAAGACGACACTTCTTGACTGATTCCTCACTCTTTTCTCATCCTCCTTCCTGCTGTTTTCTTCTATTAACAAGCTCTCCCTCCTGCCTGGCTCCCCAAAATGCTTCAGCACTTGACCATCTGTTACTGCTGTTGTGCATCCTTGCTGTTACGAGAGAAAGTATCGACCTTGAACTGAGTGTGTGATCCGTGATAAACAGTTTACACACTGGCAAATGAACTGATACCGTAATTAACTCGCTTTGCACGTTGCACATGAAACAACAAGAAACGTGCAGGCTGCTAGGTCTGAATGCTCAGTCTGTAATCACAGTTCTGAGTAAAGGATGTGTCCAGTAAATCTGCAGAGGTTTGCAACGTAACAGATGGATCTGTGCATGTTCAGTGGGCAGTGAGATTCATGTCCTGCCCTAGTAATGCGTTTGATTTAGGAGCTGACCTCCGCTATTAGCTGCAGCTTTATATTAAGATTTTGCAGATCACTTTGCAAATAAAGATTTGTGAAATGGCTGCCTGAGTACAGTGAGAGTAAATGTGTTTTCCAAGAAAGGTTATTTTTGGTTTGTTTAAGAGAAAGTTCGGTTGAATCAGCAGAAAGCCTTTTTGACTTCCTTTCTCTGTGTAATTATAAGCTGAAATTATTAATCAGCTGCTTAGTCATGGTAAATTACGAAAATTATGCTGCTCATTGGCAAGCTGTTGTTATAATAAACATATTTATTGCTTGTGTTTTTTTCCTTAGAGGATGTTTCCCTTGAAACAAAAAGCTGAAGAGCAGCTGAACTGCAGGAGCCCATGTTTTTCAGACTGTCATAGATAAGTAAACATGACAGGTGGTCAGAGTTTTTTGACAAGTTAATTTTATCCAAGTCATTTGCTGTGTTATATAAAACTCAAGCCCAAGCTGAATCCAGTCTGTTACCAACTACAAAGCAAAATGTTGCAGTTTGTCAGGTGAAGGGGTCTAAATGCTGTCAAGTTGGCCCTTCAGGTGTAGGTGATCTTTGTGTCAGAATTTGTCCTCAGAGTCCATGCCCTTTAGTGGAAAAGATGCATTGAACCACTAAGTGGTGATTACATAAATCCAGCAGGATGAAGAACAGCAGGAGATAAGGGATCTCTGTTTCTTTGACATTTGAGAAAAATTAGAGATGGGCAACCATTCGAAAGGTCTCTTCTCTATGGGATGAAAGAAAGTCTGTGGTCCTGCCATGACAAGTCTTTGTGACCTGACAAAAGAGTGTGATCATTGTGATTTATTAATGATGGGGTTTTTTGGGGGGGTGTTGTGTTTTAACAGTTTCATTCCTTGGCTCCAATGTACTACCGAGGTTCAGCAGCAGCTGTGATAGTTTATGATATCACCAAACAGGTAAGACCACCTGTATGCTTTTTGTTTGTGTCAACTCCTCTGCTTGAACCAGAGCTGGAATTAAAACCCACAACTGCAGAAGTATTTATGAGTTAATCCTTGTTGTGGGGCTTTGGTAGTTTGTGTAGATTTGGATGGAGGTGTCCAACTGCCTTAAAAAATTAAAGTTCTGCTTCTGTGTTGTTTGAACTTCATCTAGACAAAAGGTCAGAGACTGCATTTTGTTGGTTCCTTTGGATTTCCTCGGGCTAAGTAGACAGGGTAATACCCTGCGATGCCCCTTCCCACCACCACCACCTCCGTTCTCTGTGTGGAGTTGAATTTTTACTACAAAAAGCATCTGGTTGCTTTATCTATGGAACACAAGTTCAGTTGCTTGCATATTACTGATTTTAAAACTAATTATTTTTAACTAAGAGTATCATCTCCTGTTTGCACTGTGGGACTCATATCTTAACTTTGAAACCAGTAATGAAATATAAAGTCTCTGGCCTTTGTTTCAACATTATTAATTTGGAATGAAAATTCTATTTTCTGATCCTAAAAGGCTCTGGCTCAGTTTTCAGGCAGAGCAGACAAGGAGGTTCTAGCTGAATGCCTCTTCCACTGCTTTTAAAAGAAACCCCTGCTGATGAAGCTGAATTAGAGGTGGTGTTAATGGTGGATGGTCATGACACTTCACTAGCATTTTACTCCTTCCCTGCCAATTGAACTAGTCACTACTAGGCTGAGAGGGCTGGGTTGATTCTCCAGTGCATTAGTGTAATGATCTGTGGCTGATGATGGTGGCCACTGTTACACAGCAGTACTGTTCTTCTTTTCTGATTTCCCAAGGAAAGATGAGGAAGAGTGAATCATGCTGGATTGATGCTTATTCTTAATTCATGTGAGATATCACAGTTGATCTTGTAATGCAGTGTAAGAATAGAGTTTTGTTTTGCCAGCCTTTCTCCAAGCTCAGGTGGAACAGCTCAAGAGGGGAAAACAGGAGAGGAAGGTCAATGTGTTTTTCACTTCCTGATGCTTAATATTCAGTGTTGATCATTAAAACAAAATGGATTTCATTTTTCTCCAAATGACTGATAGTGCTCTCCTTTCAGTGATACTGATACAGCCGTTTAGACATAACTCTTAGGTGCATTTCTGAAGGGGAAAAATGGTTTATTATCTATCTGGGAACTCACTTTGAGTTTCAGTAATAATTTCAACCTAGGAGCAGCAGTGATTTTAATGCTATTAGTTCATCAGTGCAAAGAAATAGAAAATTTACTATTAAAAGGTAGCAACAAAAAGTGTTTGGATTTTGTACTTGGAGGGAAGAAGCCAAGTCGATATTCACCTGTCTCTTTGGTTTCATAATGAGTGAATTGGGGGTCACCAGGCACAGATTCAGAAAAGAGGGGAGAGGAGAGTCACTGTGAAAGCTTTCCTGGGTGTTACTGAAAACACGACAGTGGTTGGGATGTTAATTCACTGGCAGAACTTAGATAAATGAAGCTGATATCAAAAGTGAAGGAAATGGCTACTAGCCAAAAAAGAAAATCTGAGAAAAACATTCAGTGCTTTGGGGGAGAGGGGAAGGGGAGGTGGGCAAAGGGGCAAGTGTCCAAGTTCAAGATTGAATTTGAGGAAGTCTTATAAAGTTTAAAAAGCAGATTACATAGATACAGCAATCTTCTGGTCTTGTGATCTATATAGTTATTATTGCATTAATACCGTCAAAGGTGTGTTCCTCTAACTTCACAAAATAAGCAAATACATCGATGGAGCCTTGGCTTTTAGCTTATTTGTTATTCCTCTGACTTAGGATTCATTTCATACTTTGAAGAAATGGGTGAAAGAACTTAAAGAACATGGTCCTGAAAACATTGTAATGGCCATTGCTGGAAACAAATGTGATCTTTCTGATATCAGGTAATACATTATGTTTGTTGTTGCTTTGATTGCAGTAACTATATTGTTTCCTTCCCTCAGGTAACCAATTTGTACCATTGTTACAACAGTATGTGATTTTGGTCAGCTCTATTGAGCCTTTCCTAAAAAACTTGCCAGCAGCAGCACAATTTGAATTGCATACTTATTTTTATCCCTCTTTTACTGCCCTTCATGTGTATTTGCGCAATCTACACCGTTTGGCTGCTGAACCATTTGGAATAGAAAAGTATTCTCTTTATTATTATTTTCCATTCATAGGAAAAGGTGCAGAATGTATGAAGCGATGAGCAGAACCAGCAGTGTAGAGCTAGAAGGATGGGTGTGAGGTAGAATAATGTTATTCACAGAGAAGGTCTGAGAACTTGTGCTTTGCTGCAACTGAAGCTGTCCCGTAATACTGGATGTAGAAAGTGCATTGTTGTTTTTTAGGAGCATAACTTCAGTAAAACTTGTGTCACCAGCATGAAGCAAAGAACCTGAAAGGTGAAAGGTGATGGTTGTGTCTGCGCCTCTGCAGAAGAGCTGCAATGATGCTGTTTGGCATACGAGTGAAGCTGGAGTCACTCTTCTGCTTATCAGCTCTATTTTGGATTTGAATTTATCCTTTCTCGAAATGGAAGCACATTCTGCTGTACAGGAATGATCCTCTATGTCAGCCTATGACTCCCTAATTTCTTGCTTCAACTATGAGTACAGACTTAACATTCATGTTTGATGTTTTCCTTTTAGGACCTCATAGGCTCCTATGGTCGTTCACATTCATTCCCCTGTTGTTTCATAATTGTTACTTTGGTCTGGGTTCACCACACCCCTGAAGCACGTGTGTAATTTCAAGCGATGCAGTGCTTTATTTAATCAAGGCATACACACTTAAGGCATATGTGGTTTGGGTTTTTTTTTGGAGGTTGTTTTCTTTGTTTACCCCTTCCCCCATCAGCCATGAACCAATACAAACTGTGAGTCATTGATTCCTATAAGACCAGAACAAGCCCTGGTTCTAGAAGACTCCTGGTTTCTTTTGGGCTAAGAATCAGGGAGGCAGTGTATTGCATGATGCTTGTCAACATGGTGAAACTGAGTGCTGTAAGACAAACAAAAGTTTCCAAATAGGAAGCAGGAAAAAAGGATTATTATTAAACCCCAAAATGAGTTAGTACAAATAGGAGTTTTCAGTTGCCCTGAGAGTCACTTTAAATTTATTGCATAAGTGTTCCCAGAATACAATTGCCTGATTAAATCAAGGGCAGTAAGTTTGGAGATTGTGACAAATGGCAGCAATTGCAAATGAATCCATAACCAGCCCTCGCCCTGCTTTTGGTAGCATTTGCCATAGCAGCAAGTATTTAAATGCTGTTCCACAAGGGGAGGTTAAGCTGAGGACATGAAGAAAACCCTGCACTCCAGAAAGCTGTGGGGATAGTGGGGTTCCTTACAGGGTGACTGATCTTCCCACCATGTTATTCTCAAACCTTACTTGTTTACTGATTGCTGATCATCTGTTTCTTGCTCCTGTTCAGTCAGTACACAGCTTTTCCATGCACAAAATGTTCTGGTGTTTGCATGGTCCTCGTGGTACCCTGTGAACTAATGTCTCTTATTCCTTTTTTAATTTTATTTTATTTATAGGGAGGGGGCTTTTTTTCTCCCCAAAATTATGAATAGTTTTGAGAATATTTTTTCATGCAGCTATTCTTTCTGCATCCCCCAGCCATTTTTCTTTCTGAAGTCATCTAGCAATGTCCAGCTAAAGAGACTGGAAAAATAGAGAGCAGACTGTCTTGTACGTGATACGTTTTCACAGTCCTTCCAGAAATCTGATTGCTTATGCAACACATGTAGCTGTATGCGTTCTCTGACTGCTTTATGTCTTCAAATTTACCTCAGGAAAAATGATTTCAGGTGAAATGTGTCACCAATTTATCAGATTGTTTCCAATGGGTAGAAAATACATATGCCTTTGGGCACACAGAAATTAAAAATAAGGTGATGTGAGCACACAGGAGCAAGCTGCTGTTTGTATGCATGTTTGGCATCTTGCTTTGCATTTGTAGAACTTTTGGCAGATGTTTTGCTGGGTATCAGTGAGACAGCTGCTTTTAAGACCAACATGAATAGATGGAAAAGAGGACAGGCTGACCCGGTTCAGGTTGTTTTGGTTCTGCCATCTCTGTGACTGTAGAAGACATAATGTAAGGAGGAATGAATGGAAGCAATAAGAACTGATTATCCTCCTTTGGGAAAAGACTGACACTATTTTTCATAATCATTCACCATGTTACCCTGCTCATTTAGCATCTAAAATTTGGTTTTGAGCTTCCAGGATGGATTTGGGACACTTAGGGGTCATGCTGTTTTTCTCAGTGTTGCTAATTAGGCTATCAGCAGATCTTGGCACTCTGTTGAAGTGAATTTCTTCTCCGTATTGAAGGAATTTCTACAGCTGGACAGGCAATTTTGTTTAGTAAAAATCCTCATCTTCACTACAGTGCTGTCAACTTTAGTGCTGTTGAGTGTTTGGCATTCTTATAAATAATAGTAATAGGCTTTTCTTTCTGATATGTGTCCTGGCCTCTAACAGGTTATTAAAAAGTAGTTTCAAAGACAGGAGCTGAGATTTCAGTGTTAAATTGTTTTAAGTGTCCAAAATACTTTTTGAGCATTATGAAAGTCAGTAGTCGTAACAGCAGCTACAAGTATTTTACTTCCCTAAAAATGTGGCACACATTCTTAGGAAATAGTGTTCACTGGAAATTGCCAGATCCTTGGTTAAGAGAATTCAGCAGAATTTCATGTTCAGATCCTCCCTCTCTGCAGCCAGCATATTTCTTTATTTAGTAGTTATTCAGAAAATCTCAAGGAAGATTGAATCAATACAATAGTTGGAATGGATAATGGGTTCAAACTTAAACAGGAGAGATTTAGATGAGATACAAGGAAAAAGTTCTTTACTAAGACAGTGATGAGACACTGGAACAGATTGACCGGAGAAGCTGTGGCTGCCCCATCCCTGGCTGTGTTCAAGGCCAGGTTGGACAAGGCCTTGAGTGACATGGTTTAGTGTGAGGCCTCTCTGCCCATGGCAGGGGAGTTGGAACTAGATGATCTTAAGGTCCTTTCCAACCCTAACTATTCTATGATTCTATGAAATAATTTGCATCTTTCAGAATAGGTGTTCCTCTAACTTTCCCAGTAGCCATGGAGTAACACTTTCTCAGCACTCCACTGATGGTTCTTGCTTTCTTCTATCTTCACCCTATCTTGCATATGTTCATTTATAGGCTTAGAGTTCAAGCATTTACGCTTTTCCTTTTGACAAGGTAGCATCCTAGCAATGTTGATATCCAGATTATGTTAACTCTACTTGATGTATGCAGCCTTCTTGGTGCTGGCAGCACTGGATGGCATGATGCTTATTGCCCACGTGCTGTGGACTCTTACAGCCCTCCTTTAGAAATGTCATCAGGTGAGGCTAAGAAGTTTTGTGATACTTCCTAGGATAAGGTCACTTGCTGCTGTTGAACCATTTCCTCAATTCCTGAAGTTTGCTTCCTCATCTAAATTACAGCAAGTTGACAGTCTTCATTATATAACCTTATGCTCTCACATCTCTTCCTTTACTGTTGTTTGAATATTATCCTACATAGTTACATTCCTTTCTTCTTGTCTCTAGGGCCATCCGTGGGTGGTGGTACCTTTCATAAACGAGGCCAAGGTGCCATTTCAGAAGTAGTAAGGGGAATGCTGCTTTCCCTGTGTCTTTGCGATAGGAAGATGTATAATACAAAGAAGCAAGTCATTGAAACAAGGTGTGACTCCAGATGCTGGAATTGCAGGCTAATTTTTTGAAAACCATTTATAATAAACCAGGCAATTATTCAGCTTTTCTGCATATTTCCCATGAGCAGCAGCTCTGATTAATTTAAAATAAATACCTTCAGAAACTAATTGTGAAATTGCATTGCTGTGCTCCCACCTAGATACCTTCTGTCAAAGCCTAAGGCAGTCATACTAGGAAGAGGTTGTATTGTGAGTCTCTGGATGGTTACATCGGAACAGAATGTGCAACAGAGCTGTAAAGCCACACAAATCACAGCAGTTGGTGTAGAGAACAACTGGAAGAAAAATAGTGCTGACAGCCTGCTGTTTCAATGTGTCTACCCTGATCGGATACACCTTGGGTGCCTGTTAGTGTGTTCAGTCTCAGGAATAGAGGTGGTTGTGGACAGCAGCGCGCATGGGCAAATTCAGCTTTGCCACCCGGTTCAGGCAAATCCGAAGTGAGCAGGGGGCTTGGCTTTGTGTCTGAAGCAGAGGTCTCTTGTAGATTGTAAACTGCATTTACCAGTTTTTGACATATGAAGAGAGTGGCTACCAGTGATTTTAAGATGGTGTCACTGTGGTGACATGACACAGAGTGGTGGCCCCTCCCCAGTGAATCTGGCAGTCCCAGATTGTTTTTGCCTGTGTGCTCAGCCAGTGGCTTCCATATTTCTTTCAGAATCTCTCGTGTTTTCTCACTGCTTGCAAACACTTGGACGCATGTTCTTCCACAATAGTCATACCCTATCTTGTTTAAACACTTGGTGTGGATAGTGCTGGTTGCTGTCTGGACCAGCAGAGCTTTGTGTTTTTTCTCTTGTGTTTTAATACTTTTTTTGTCATCGTCAAGTTTGGAAAAAAACCCCACAAATCAAACAGATGGTGTCATCATTTAAATTATCTTCATTTCTTCAAGGCATGGATTCAGCAGCAAGTCCAAGAAAACTGTAGCTCAGTCATTGGTGAAATTTTGATATTAGGATACAATGATGCCGTAAGAAGAAGGAAGATAGTACTGCTTTTGCAGTGAAGAGCTTACTAATGCTTTTCTGATTACACTGTGTTTGATTATTTATTGAAAATTTGTTATGTTCTTCTTTGTTTTCTTTTGGTAGGGAGGTTCCTATGAAGGATGCCAAAGAATACGCAGAATCTATAGGTGCAATCGTTGTTGAAACCAGTGCAAAGAATGCTGTTAACATTGAGGAACTTTTTCAAGGAATAAGTAAGTAAATGTTCCATTTATTTATTTATCTGTGATTGCTTGGAGGCCCTCTGAAAAATAGCTGTCTGTTTAGAAACTAAAAGCTTCGAAGCTTCTTTCCCAAGGACATCAAGAAATCCGCTGGGCAAGTAGCATGGCTGCATTTTATGCTGATATAAACTAAGAATGGCTTTGAATACACCAGAGCAAAGCATGATAGTAGATACGGGTTAAACCTATTCCTTCTAAATCTGTATATAAATCCTGACCTGGGTCACGTCTTCTCTTTCAGACCAAGCCTGGTATAGGGCTGGTACTGTTGCTCTTATCATCATTTTGATAAAAACTTAAATGTTGAGAAATGCACCTGGAGGACTGTGATAAGTAGAGAACAGTCATTGCAGTGGAATCTTATTTAAAAAGAATATTTCTCTCCAGGTCTTTTAGACAAGCTGAGACTGACATTCCTTATGAGGACAAGAAAAGACATCTTGTTCAGTTTGCCTTCTAGGGGTTCCAGTTTTGGTTTCTGCCTGCAAATGGGAAGGACCTTGCAGGCTGGAAAGGACCTTAGGGGACCTTCAGTCCAATCTCCCACTCAAAGCAGACTTGGTAGTGAATTCAGACCAGGTTGTTTGGGCCATTGTCTGTCTGGGCCTGAGAGCAGAGATTCCACGACCTCTCTCGCAGTTGAGTCTGGTGTTTAAATAGTCCTCACGGTGGCATCCTGCCAGCGTATAAAGTCCAAACCTCTCCTTATTCAATTCATGGCCACCATCGCTCATTATCCGGGATGCACTTCAGTAAAGAGCCTGCATCTGTCTTCTTCACAGCCCTCCCCATAGGCACTGACAGGGAGCTTTGCAGTCCCCCATGGCCATCTTGTCTCCATCCTGAGCTGCAGCTAGGCCCTGTTTCCTCAGCCTTTCCATGCAGGGCAAGTGCTGCAGCCCTCTGACTGTTGTGGTGGCCCTCCGATGAAGCTGTGCCAGTTTGTCAACATTCTTCTTGTATTGTGGGGCCCCAACCTGGATGTATTACCCAGCTTGTATTGGACCATAACTAGAAGGGGATAACCACTTCACCGGATTGCTGGCTTTGCTCTTGTTGGTGCAGCTTAGGATGCTGTTGGCCATCTTTGCTCCCAGGGCACTGCTGGCTCATGCTCAGCTTGTTGCCCTCAGGTCTTTCTTGGCAGAGTTGCGTTCTGGGCAGCCAGACCCCAGCCTGTCTCATAGCCAGGGGCTCTTCCTTTCTACAAGCAGGGCTTGTCATTTGTCCTTTGTGAACCATGTAAGGCTCCTGTTGGCTCATTCATCTCTCCAGCCTAAGGCCCTCTGAAGAGCAGCCCTGGCCTCAAGGGTATTGAGCATGCCTGTGAGTTGGGTATCATCTGAGGGCTGAGGTGGTTGCGTATGTTTTCCTCCTTCAGGCCACTGATAAAAGGTATTAAGCATGGATTTCACTTATAACTGGCCTACAGGTAGATATATATTGTTAACCACTGACCTTTAAGTCTAATGATCCAGCCAGTTTTTCACACAGCTAACAGTCTGCCTATCTAGACTGTAACATCCCAACTTGGATATACCAGCATGCTGTAAGGAGGAAGTATGGAAAGCCTTGATAAAGTCAAGATGCTCTCCCTCAATCTCAGATTCAGTCGTACTATTATTTAGGGCAACTAGTTTTGTTGGACATGGTTTACCTTTGGTAAGTCCGTGCTGACTGGTTCCAGTCACTTCTTCACCTTCATGTACTCAGAAGCAGTTTCTGAGAGGATTTGCTCCATGGTTTTCCCAGGAAGCCGAGTGAGGCTAACCAGCCCGTAGATCCAGGGCTTGTTACTGCCCTTTTTGAAGACATGTACTACATTCACCTTTCTTCAGTCATAGGGAACTTTCAAAAATCACAGGAATGATAAAGACATTGCAGTGACATTGGTTTGCTCTCTCTGAATCCTCAGGCTTGTAAGGGTTGAGATTTCTTCAGAGCTCTGTGACTTGATCCTCTTCCGCTACTGGTGGTTCCTCCTCTCCATGAATCCTGCTTTGGGGCACAGCATGTCCAGAAACTCAACGTTGTTTCCCTAAAGCCTCTTTTAAAGTTGTATTTCATTTCCCATAATCAGCTCGTATTTTCTGTTACACTTTGCTTGAGATGGGGTCTGTTCAAATGTTTCTTTGCTTATGTGGGACATATTTGAAGCAGTTAGTGAGAGCCAATGTTCCTAGAGTACACTACCTTTCTTTAGCCTTCTTTACAGAGGCGTGTGTAACATGGCTGTCTGAAGGAACGGGTTCTTCCTTGTGGTAGTTTGTCTGCACCTGATGGTTGTGAATGTTCCCATAGAGGAACTCATCCTTGCCACACAATTAGTTAATTAGTTTCTGCCTTTGATAGGCAGTGCTGCAGCTGGCAGCGTACACTGTCCCTAATGATGGATATAACAGACGAAGAGAATCAGCTAAATTAAGTTTAGTATGAACTAGATACCAAGGCAAGTGCACTTAATTCCACAGGCAATTATTTCTATATATAGAAGTATTTGGTCTCAGTGGATGTACTCATGACCTTATCAAGTACTCAGTGGAGAGAAAGGAGAGAACTAGTTGTGTATGTTTATAGAAATATAGTGGAAACCTGCTTAACTAGCAAGAGAATCAGTATGGTTGTGGCTGGGCAGAGGATATGGGTAACTTTCTGATGTTTCACACCACTTCAGTACAATTTCAAAGACAGCCTGTCTGGCCCAAGTTGATGGCAGTATTTCTACCTTCACAAGTCTATGGAGTTGCTCTGTGGCCATGTCTCCTACACTGTTGAATAATTTTGTTTGTGTGGGGCCCTAGAAGTCATGCTGCAGCTTTATTTTTGCTTTTACACTGCCCAAGAGTGTGTGTCCTCTCTGTGCTGCTTTAGAAGGGCATGGTGCATTCCAGTCAGCTTCCGCTTCAAGGGCTCCAGCTCCCCAGTCTCTGAACAGAGACTCAGCAACTTCTGTTTACCTTGGATACTGTAGGTAGGCTATGCATGTTGTCTATTTTACAGCCTGGATTTGGAAGGATATTCCAACATGTGTGGAGAATTTCTCAATTGAAAACCTTCTAGAAATTGATACCCCCAAAAGAAAGGATAAGACTACATTTTAATTTAGCTAAAAAGTTTACCTCCTGCTTGCCTATGCTTTTCATTTCCCATGGGCATTTGAACATAATTATTTTTCCTTCCTAAAGTACCTAACAACTGTCTTTTTTTCAGGGAAAATGTTGTGAACAGAGTGACATAGTATAATGGGAAAAACTTACTCAACTTAATGATCTAGAGAAGGTAGAAAATAAAAGGGGAACTGGGATGTTTTGCTGACAATCAGATAAATCTTGGATAAATTATCGAGATTATATATAGAGAGACATCAGTTTCTGAGGTTATTGTAGTACACTATTTTTGAAAGATTTTTATGATAAGTTTCTCTCAGGATTTGAGGATTCAACTACTTTGACAGATGTCTAAATCACAGTCTCAGCACAAATCCATTGTCCGTAACTCTTCTCAAGAAAATACAGGATGTGAGAGTAGAAGTTTCTGATTCAAGATGGGGCCAGTCTGGCAGGAGAGGAACTCTGCAGTCCGTGTGCTCAGGTGGATAAGGCTGGAGAAGCAAGCTAAGCACAAGAGTCAGCAAAGTTGGTGTACTCCATGCTGGAGAATTTTCTCTGAGCTTCATAATAGGATGCAGCTCCTGGCTGGCTGTTGGACCCCTGTGCTTTCAGATAGCAAGCCACTACACTTACTCTGGTTACATTTAGCAGTGCCTGACTGGAGGCTCGCAGTGTTTCTGAAACATCACATGGCTGGTTTGATATCCGTGCAAACAAGAAAAGAATACTTTTAGTACACTTGTATATTCCCCACTTGCTCTAAATTTTTCCCAGTGTCTTTCTTGAAAGGTTTTTGACATAAAAAGGGCTTTACTGTAGTGTTTTCTCATGTGTTCCAGTAATTCTTTTTTTAATAGCTGCTTGTCTATAGGATCAAATGTTATTAATTTTTTATTCCCAGCCTTAGACGAATCATATGTGCAGCAGTTCCTTGTTGCTGGTTGATGCTTCAGCAGCAGCAAAAATGACTGGAATGTATTTATCCAATAGCAGTATAGTACAGTCTAAAGCTGTGCCTGTGCAGGTGATCATTCCATTTCTGTGTTGCCCCTTCTCGATTGTGGGGCTTTAGTCTGGTAACCATTGCTTGTGTTTGGAAAGGCAGCTTACCCATTAAAACTGGCTGGTTTTTCATGACTAAACAAGCTGTCCCAAGCCTGCCGTCATTTAGTAGCAATCACACCCTTGAAATTTTCAGACATCCATTCATTTACCTCAAATAAGCCTTCATTACCTTGTTAAAGTGCAATACACAACCAGCTACTTCTCTTCAGCCTGTGTATGTTGCCTGTTACCTTAACATGAAGATGTCCCAGATGCAAAAGAGAAGATCACATAAAAGCCATCCTCTATAAATGATAGAGCTGGGGATGTACCTCCCAGGTTAATACCAGACTGCGTCAGTAGGTCCAGAGGTAAATAGGCAGTGAGATGCGTGAACTGCTGAAGAGCCCATAGCCAAGTGAAATGTGAGATATGTTTGTGCTTAAGCAAAAAGAAGTAGATGATGGGCATGCATTATATTTTTGAAGTCTGGAATATGTTGAAGATTGTCCTTTTACCAAAAGGAGCACAATTGAAGCATTTCAGCATCTTCTGTCAAGGGTCAGAGGGAAGTGAGGAGGGAAATTGTCAGGATCACTCTATGGAAAGTGTGTAAAGAGTTGTTAGCATGCTCAGTCTTACTGATGCTAGTACAATGAAAAGGAGAGACAGGAATAAAAATCCAGATAAGGATGCTCTTCCTAGATGAGACTTTCTAATTAGAGCAGAGAGTTTCTGTCTCGGGATATATCCTTTCATGTGGTAAATGCTCAGTTAATAAATGTATGAAGCTATTGATTTTCTAATGCTTTGCCAGCAGCTCATTTATTGAATATTTAATGTAACCCAAATACTTGTTTCCTAGAAATACCAGGAGATTAGGAAAAAAACCCAAACCTCAAACCAAATCCAGTCAATGGAGTTTGCAGTTTAACCAGTTGTATTCTGGACAAACTAGAATGGAATTTGTGGAATGCCCATCTGTGGAATGGGGAGGGATCCTTTCCAGCAGACATTGTTGTTTGCCCTGATTTAAATGGACTTGGATGGGTGCAATTGCAAGTGGGCAATTTTCAAGCTTTGTGAGTGATGAGTATGCGAGTTTTCATCCTTGGATTTGCTATCTGTGAACTACTTTGGAGAGGTCTAAAAAGAAAAGAAAGTACATTTATGTTACAAAGAAGTTCACACCATTTTTCGGGCAGCCCAAGGTCATAATTGAATTTCTGTAGGGGGTATTCACCTATGAACACCCTGTGAAAGGGTAGAAAAACAGTGCCCTCATTTATGTTTGAGGTTATATTCTTTACAGTTTATGCTTCCTGTTCTAGGGTTAGCTCTGCTGTTGCTTTCAAATTTTAATGAATGAAGCAAAACTAACCGGCCTTTGGACTATTTCTGAAGTCAAATGTGTGAGGTCCTGGATTTCTTTCCAACCATAGGAGAGCTCTAACATAAATTAGTGAATAAACCAAAACAGCCTCAAGTTAATTATGGGCAGGACATCAAATCAAGGTTGCATCTCTTAGTAATTAAAGTAATTATGAATTCTGTTGTTTACTTTAATGCATGTAAGATTTAAACATTCTCTCTTTCTTTTTCCAGCAGATTTTAATTAAACAAGCAAAATTTAGTTGTATTGCTGCTTCCCCTCGCGAGAATTTCAGTGTTAACAATCTACACTTTTGCTTTATTTTCTTGCTTGGAGATGCTGTTAGGTATGCCATTAGGAGTATGAAAATAACTGCAACTTAACTATGTTTAGTTATGCAATATCCTTTATTGTAAAGATGTGTTACCTTGCATGAAAGCTTACAACATCAAGCAAACAGCTGTCATCTCTGTCGTTTGGGGAAATCCTGCTTTACTACAAGTATTGCGAGAAAAAGAAAGTAGAGGCTGATAAGTGGGCCAAGCTTTATAACCCATGTGAGAGTCAGGGGGAACTTCCGAAATACTGGTGAAACTGGTTTCAAAGGATGAAAGTATTTGGGGAGATAAGACATGCCTGTCCTAAATCCTACAGGTGCAGAAAGTCTTGTATGCAGATGCCAAAACTGTTGGAGAAGATGTGCCTGCTTCATTCTGCCATGCCTTCACATATGGCTGTGCTTTATTAATGAGGTTTATGGAGAACGATGCTTCACGGGGGCTCACCTTGCTGTGATACAGCTAGCAATAGTAGCAGGAGGTTCTGCCATTGTATAGCTGTTGTACAACTACTTGAGGAAGTGGGCCTTTCCTGAGTTGAGCCATGAGAAAAGCTCACCTAAGCTGTAGGAGCTGCCAGGCTGCTGCTCCAGGGCAGAGTGAAATGGATTGCATTTTGAACTAATGAAAATCTCCCCTTCCTTCAGTCCCCTAAAAAACGAATATGTATGTGATTTTCAGGAAGAGAATAGATGGAGGAAATGAGCAGAAAGCCACCATGCAGCACTGTGATGTCTTGCCTGCGACCCTTAGCAGAATTGTTGTAGCTATGTTAGATAGTAAGACTGTGCTTCTTTTGGACTTGGACTTCATTATCCGGATGTGCCAGCTTGGATTGATTACATCACATCACATCTGTTTTCACCCTAAATGAGTATCTGTTCAATGCACTGTTGCATCTGTCCCTTTGTCAGCATTGTAACCAGTGGTGGGGTTTGTCCCTTATGTTCAGCTTTCAGACTGTTCCCAGCCTTTCATGCAGTCTTGTACAGGTCAACGATGAAATTAGTTTCATGTTAAAAAAAAACACACCACAAAACAACAAACAAGCAAATAAACAAAAAAAACAACACACACACACACGAAACCCAAACCTAAAGCAAAAAGCTTAACTCTAAGCCTAATTTTTCTGAGCTAATAGATGTCACAGCTTGTAACTGGAGCATCACATGCAAAAAGGAACAAAGAGCAGATTTTATTACTGTGATGATGCATCCTGCTTCCAGCTGCAGCAAAGCAATCCCCATCTGCCTTTCTTCAACTCTGCTCCCAGAGCTGTCACCCAATCCTTGCATGTCTCTGGCTTCTCTGCTTCAGTTTTCATTTTTCTTCCTTCCCATTTTGTTTATCTCTTGTCCCACCCTCCCATTTCCCAATCTCTTTGCCTTTGGCACCCTCAGAACTGCAACTCCCAGAGTGCTGATTAATCTCTTTACATCAGCAAATTACACATTCAGTAGAAGAAGCTGGAATTCTACCAGGCATTGGAGAAGACTCTGACCTTCATGCTGGACTGCCTCAGCCAAATTCAAACATGCCAGAAAGGAGAAGATGAGATCAATTTAGTGCTTCGTACCTGTTAACCTGGATGGCTCACTTCAGAGCAATGACAATTTCTCTGTGTTTGGGGAGTCTCTTGTGACTCTTGTTTTACACACCATTGTGTGTTTACTACGGTGAGATCATGGAGGATACCAACACCTCTGCACAATTGTGTAGAGGTGCATGGTTACAAGCAGTTTTGTTGCACGAAATCTGTGAAGCATGGTCTCAACATTAGCGAAATGAAACACAAATATATGATTAGATATTAATACAAGAGCAAAATCTAATTTTTTACATTGCAGTCAGCTGGCCTTCCTCCATAGAAATACCATAATTGGGAACCATATGGGACTTTTATGCTGTCTCAGTAATAGTATGTCCTTAAGTTCCTTATTTAACCAGTTCACCTGCAAAGTTCATAGGTAAATGTATACAGATCTGGTTTTCTCTGTGTGATTCGCTGTTTAGTCTGGAATCTTAAGACGTGCTGTTGGTGGCCTTTGACAAGCTGGCTAGTTCTGTTCTGTCCTGCTCTGCCAAATGGAGAAAAGACTCTATTTGTGGTCTAGTTTGTCATATTCAAGTTAAGCAATAGGTGAGTTCAATCTCCCATACACCTTTTGAGCTGACTCGTATCTTAACAGAGCAGTTTTCAGTTTGAAGGATTGCCTTAATCTTTTTATTCCTTCAGTAGAATTGCAGGGCTGGATGTCAGAGCACTACTGCTCCTTTCTGACATCAACTGCATGAAAGAAATAACATGCTGATTATTAACAATATAAATATTTAATATTATTTCATAATGCTGATTAATTATTAATAACCTTGCTGTAGGTTATCTAATACAGGGGCATTTTTTTATTGCTCTGGAACCATGAATGACAGTGAGATATACACTTTAAATGTTTATATAACTTCTAAAATTAATTCAGTTTATGACCTCTGTTGATCCTGACTTGATGCCAGCTGTATTTGAGTTGGTGTTAGCAATATTGATGCTATATTTATCAAGACCTGAATGACAAGATCAGATGATCACGGCACTTTTAGGTAGCAATAGTGATTAAGCTGATTTAGAAGCAGGAAGTGTAGATGCAGGCTCAGCATTTCACTGCTCACCTTCAGTGTTCTGCTTCTGCTTATAGCTTTCTGTGTTCCAGTGTCTTGCTGTCAAGGAGGCCCAGGGAGACACAGTCAGACAGGTTTCTGACTGATTATTGTTATTAACTTCCCCTGACCCTTGGTGAAAATCACTGTATCATTTGCTATGGAGCTGGTTCTCAGGTGTTAGGCTGAATTTACACTCCAAGAGAGTTACTCCTGTCAACTACACATCAGGTGGTAAAAGCTGCTTGGCAGGGATAAGTTTTGTTACTAAACCTAAAATGACATAAGGGTTTAATAAATCTGGTAATAAAAGAAATCATAAATGAGAAAACACTCAGCTACTAAAAAAGATATTCTTAAACTTGAATAAAGTTTTGACTCTGTAAATGTTTATTTCCATGTATTGCATTAAGGGTTGTCAAAACAACAGAAACAGGGCTAATTAATGACAAATAATACTTAAGTTCAAAGGCCAGAATAACTAATCAGCAAATGTAATGTCCAGAGATTTTTATTTCTCCTTGTTATTTGTAGTTGTTATCTCTGTGGTTTTATTGTTTTGAGAAATGAAACACATCAAGGTGATTCTTACTGGTGTACACTGCGTCCTGGTCTGAACTGGACAAAGTGCTCATTGACCTTGAAGCCTGGAATGTTTTTGTGTCAAAGATAAGTTAGCATGTTTCTTTGCATACACATCAAGAGTACTGTAGGAAAGAGCTGAAACTTGTAAGAAATATGAAACACTGAATGAAAAACAAATACAGGCTACATAGTTGTGTAATGCAGACTTCTAAAATGAAAGCTAAGCTAGGTAGCATGTTAAAGCTCCTCTCTTTTCTAAACTTGCTTTTAGAAGAACCAAATGTTTAGAGAGCATTTGCTTAATGGCATGTTACGGAAACTGTGCCTGTAGATCCCAATTTTTTGGCTACACTGTGCTCTGGGTCAGATGATGAGGTCAGATGGTGATGGAACTGAGTTGAAAGCGTTTTGGAATTAGTAGACACGTGATGCAGAAGTTCTCCGCAGGTCTCTACGACAACAGTGTTACCTTCTTGGAACATTCTTCTTATTCTCTACAGTTGTAAGAAATAGTGGATTTTCTTTAGTCTCCAAACAAAGCCAGCAGAACTAATGCGTGTAACAGCTGTGTCTATAACCACTCATTCTGCTTTAAAGTTTATTTTGAAGGGCACTTACAAACAAAAGTAAGTTGGTGAAGTCCAAACAGAATGTAAGCCAGATGTGAAGCTGGTATTTTAGGGACCTGAATAGGGTGCAGCATTGCAGTGCTAGTGCTTACGCATGCTTCAGCCCTGAAGATACCCATTTCTCACTCTGTTGGTCCAAACACACTATCTTTAGCTTAGTAATGTGTGGAATTTTCCCCCCTCATTCAGTTTGCACAAACAGCCAAGATTATCTGCTACGGAGGGCGCACTTTTGTTTGTTATATAACGTACCTATTCAGACTGACTGAGAGAGGTGAAATTTTGATGGGCTTGTCCAAAGGTAATTTAGGGACAAGTTTTGCAGATGAAATTTTGCGGTTTGATTTCACTGGGTTTGGATTTTACCTGAATGCTTTAAACGCACCCTCCCACAACTGCTCCCCCAAGTAATTTATAGGACTCAGGCTTCAGCATAGATACATAATTCATAGAATATTTGCCAAAAGAGAGCTGTGAATAAAAGCAGCAAAGGATGCGGAAGCCTAAACTGTAAAATCTACCTGGATTATGATGAGCTGTTTACAGGATCTTTATGCTCCCTGAAAGTGGCATATAACAAGCAAATGTTAAATATTTCAACTCTTGTTATTTAACATGCGTAATAGTAAACCCAGGAATAATTCATAGAAAGTAGATTAAACTTAAGGAAAAAACCATCAGGAAATCTACAAGGTAATGAGAAAGTATGTTTCCATGACTCCAAGATACTGATGGAGACATCACATAGTGGCTGTAATGGAAAAGCCAGGCCCACACCAGAGACAGAAGATAGATTGGACCTGGGAGGATCTTCTTTCCCATTTATGATTCTGATTATTAAGCACATTGTATGTCGTGCATAAGTTGGAAGCCAGTTAGACAAAGATGCAGCAGTTGTAGAAGGGCACACAGAGGAGGGTGTTGGAGCAGTGCCTTCAGCCCCTGGGAGACATCTCTAGCTCTGCTGCAATGGCTGAAATTCTTTAAAACACTTAAAATAATCACCTCATAAGATGATTATAAAGTCAGGAGGGTTTGTGGGGAAAGGGGGTGGTAAGTAATCAAAGCTGTCAACTGGAAAGGCATGGGTACCCCTCAAAGGAGGGAGGGATTCAGTCAGGAGAACAGATTCATTTTTCAGATGTAGGCAGCATGTGTTTAGTTGCTGTGCTTTGTAAAACTTGCGTACAAGGACTGAATGCCATGCGGATTTAGGGCAGGTAAGATCTTGTTAAACTAGCACCATTCACCTTTAAGCGCGATAAGGAGAAAGCCGAGAATTTTTCTTAGTTGTAAGATAACTGTGTTTTTAAATACATGGATAACTTAATTTCTGTGTACTTCATGCATTCTCAATAGACATATTTCATACATGTTTTAAAACATAAAAATCTTTTCACGAGCAGGATGCAAGAGAAAATATTCAAGGTACACTGGAGACGGTTGTCTTCTGGTGACATTTTGACAGATGGGATTCTTATGCAAACTAAATCATTCTGCTACCTGCATGTGTTGTTTACTGCATGAGGAAAATTGTATTCATTGTCTCCTCTTGTGTTTCAGGTCGGCAGATTCCACCCTTAGATCCTCATGAAAATGGTAACAACGGAGCCATCAAACTTGGAAAGCAGACTTCACAGACGGGTAGGCGGTGCTGCTGACCCAGCTTTATCCCTTTACATTTACTTGAAAAGCAGCACCATTTGCTTTTCTCGCTGAGAAGTGACTTTGTGATCTCAGTGACGTGGCTCCTTATCTTGAAAGCGGTAATTTCAGTACTTCCCATGAGCAGTAATGCAAGGACCAGAAGCAGAAAGCTTTACTTCAAAGGGATTTTGCCAAACCTAGCTGGAAAATCCGCTCTAATATCCTGTCAAAATTACAGCGTCAAAGTACTCCGATTCTCTGTTTAAACCAGTGACTTTTTAGTAAAAAGATCCTTTTATATATAAAATTTAGATTTGCTGCAAAAACTCATCTTCTTACATTGCAAAGTGGACTTGGCATGTTTTTAGTTTTCTTTGTAATAATAGGGTGAAAAAAATCCCTGTAAGCCCTGAATTTTGGCTTACGGTTGCTCTGCCATCTTTCTAGCTGGACTTTGCTTCAGTATTTTTTTAAATCTGTAGCTTCATCTTGTACTTTTGGTAAACATCAACAAGAAATTGACTGAATTTGCTAAGTAGAGCAAAAATGGATCCGAAGGATGCGCAAGTGCAGTTTTTATAGGCTAAATGTTAACCTGTGTCAGGAGGTGCTGTGTATGTGGAAGAAGGAGTTGTCATGAAAGAGACTGCTGGACCCCATGCAGTTCCAGTCTGCTCCAGATGCAGCCACTGTGCTTGGCCTGAATTGATTCCCTTTCTAGGGCATGGGCTTTCTTAAACACGAGCTTGATCTCCACTGCGTACCAGGTTTCCTCCAGATCCGAAGTTGTCTCTGCTCAAAGACACCATATCCTTGGTTTCTAAAAGAGGGTGCCACAGTGCCCCACTCCTTGCGGTCTCGCTGCTGCACTCCAAGCAGTCTTCGCTTTGGAAGAATATTTCTGTACAAAAAGAGCATAAGAGCGCACAATATAATTTGGGGTCAAAGGCTGGAATCTAATAAAACAAACCAGAATGTTTCTTTACAAATGCAGTTCTGTGAATTTTTGGAGTAGGCTCTTCACTCGCATGGGAATGTGCTATGGACGACCCACTGCGTGACACCTTTGGAGCCTGACACACTTGAAAATGCAGCGTTGAAAAATGAAATCCAATAGGTGGTTATGAACCAGAAATAATGTAAAACTGTATGTGTTCACCTTTTATGCATGTATGTGACTGAGATGGTAAAATCCAAATTTATCTTCAGTTTCATTGGAAATCAGAGCTAGGGTAAGAAATTCAGGCTTCAAAACCAAAGCCCAGCCTGCATTCCTCAACATTCATTTGTTCTCTTAGGAGGAAAATTAACTTCCCTGTACTTTTGTTGGGGAACTTACAAAAAGCAAACAAAAGGGAAAAACAACTTTCAACCATAAATCATGAGCAGGCAGGCTAGAACTGGGTTTCTGTGTTTGTACATAAAATCACAGCTTATTGCTTGGTTGTGAGATTGCTTTGATAAAATGACACTAATTATTAGGGCTTGAAGGAGTGCCAAATGAAATCAGCGGGAACATTTCTTTGTCTTTAGAGGACTTGAAGTAGTTATAGGTGGGAAACATCCAACTTGATTTTATCTAAGAATCTAAACTGCATTGTTTTCTTACATATAATCCATTTTTCCTATATTTTGGACTCCTGAAAGGACTTGTACTTGAAAATAGGATAACACACAGACTTAGACAGCTACCATGAGAAAGGGTATTTCAGATAAGCTTTCAGCTATCACCTGTGATGATAAATGACCCGTGTCACTGCTTTGTTGAAGCAACTATTTCACAGGTAATGCAGGGTTATGCAAGTGAAAATTGAGCAATCATCATTGTTGGTAGCTGGGGATGGAGACAGCTCCTTTAGGGAACATTTTATCCCATCCTAGTACAGGCAGGTCTCCCAGGGGTGCCTGGACTTTCACCTGGCTGTGGAGGGAGAATTCAACCTGGCCTTCAGCCCTAAAGAAATATCAAGCTTATCAACATCACAGAATCATACAGTTTATGGGATCTGTGACGCAGTGCTGCAAGAGATCTGGTTCTTCCTAAAGAAAACCCAGTAAAAGGCTAGACCTGTTACCGAGAAAACAAGGTGAGATCAAATCCCATTTTTAAAGATGTCATAAATTTGAGTTCAGTCTGTAGTAGTTCTGTGTAACTCATTTTTAAGCTTTCATAAATCTTTGTGGCTTAGTCTTTCTGTTTTTTTTTTAATGTGGCATCTCAAAACTCATTAAACCCTGCTTGAGATGTCTGAAAGCTTTGTAAGACAATTCTGCAAGTACCTTGTGTACTCTAACTTATGCTGGGACTGGCAATCTATGCTGATCTGTATGGGATATTGTGCTGAACAGCCAGCTCTCACAGCTGCCATTGAGCTGTGTGTGACTCCAAACAGGTTTATGAGTTATATTTTAAGAAAGGTTAAAATTGAAGGTTCTTGCAATGGATCTCTGGCAGATTTTAAAATTCAAATGCTGGCTAAGTGGGAACAAAGATATTTCTGAATTTGGTTGGCCAAATCTAAATCACCTTACTCTGCTTTTAGTCACGGAAAAGATTTAAATGGGTAAGGGTTCTGATTGTGTAAGTTCTTGAGATTTGGATTACGGTGAGTTTCAGCAGAGAACTCTGAAGTCATAAGTGAAAAAATAATAGGCCACTGAGCTGTGCAGAACAGCTCACATTTTCTTTGAAGACAGGGCTCAGTTTTGACAATGATGTTGCCTCTGCAGCTTTAACATGCCTCTTCAAATGGGAGGACAATTTGTTTAAAAAAAAATCATTGTTTTCAAATGTCAAATTGATGGTTTTTACCTTTTGTTGCCTGTGTTGGTTTGGAAAATGCCAACACTCTTCATAAACAGACAGAAGAATGACATACAAGAAAACCCCAAACTTGGAGTCAAAACTTTCAGCAGCAACTGGAATTCCTTTTGGTAGTTAATGTCTGGTGAAAAACTATATTACTGTACAGGAGCACTAATAATAATAACACTGCAGGTCTAGGTTGGCCAGCTGGTGCTGGATGTGTCCAAGACTGGTTTTCTTTACAGAACTGGCAGCAGGACTGAGGCACGGGCTGCACTGCCAAGGGTATTTGGTGGAGCCTGTTTGCACCATGACTCAAGACTGTGATGGTCCAGTTGTGGGTGACTTGCTTTTCTGGCTTGTCATGTAGTTTAAAAACAAGATTACAAAGGAACTAGTTTTCATATATGCTCTGCATACACATGTGTGTATATAAGTACAGTTTTATATTGTTATGCTGACATGTAGTGTTTTTTCACTATGTCTGGTTGTCATATACTGCACATTGTATTCTGTAAGTACATTTTTTTGTTAATGGCCATTTCACTTTTATGAACTTAAAGTGACAGTACCAAGGTAGCAAGAAGATGGAGATGCACATAGGTACAGTAGTTGACTTGCCATTCTTCTGCATGAAAATGGCATATTACAGAAAAACTTTGTTTTGCACTTGGAGACATCCAGAAAATGTCATTATTTTTCAAGAATTTGGGCTCAGAAGTAATCAAGTGACACCGCCTTAAGAAAAATCAAAAGGGAAAAAGAATTGATTATTTTTGTTCATGGTACAGCAGGTCTCTCTGAAGTGCTATAATGTAACATGGAGCTGTATCTATACCTAGAAAAGTTACCTGTCATCCCTTGTCTTCACTAATGCTTCGTGGCATGTGGTAATAAGTGTGTAGTAGATACACAAGCATTCTGACTATAATCAGACTTTTTCAGTATTGTGATTATATGTTTTACTATGCTACCATTAATTTTTTAAACCAGAGTCAGTTTAAAATCACCTGCTAAGTACTCTGTTGTGTCTCTGTAAGGGCTTTGATTGGGCTGGACCCAATCGCTTCATGTATGGGATGCTGCAATCTGTTAATATTTTACCTTCTGTTTTACATATTAATTGTATCATACCTAATAATATTTTTTGCCCTAAAATATAGGGGTTTTGTGTTTTATTTAACCTCCAATGATTAATGCTAATAAATGTTTTAAAAACCTCTGATTCTGGGATGGCTCTGGTTTCAATAAAGCAGAACAAAATAGGTCCCATTTTTCCTATCATTTGCTTTTGGAAAAGGGCTGCCTGCAGTCTGTGGATGGCTACATGAGATTTAAATGCTGCTTGCAGTGCTTGTGGCTGGACTTTTACCAGAAATTCAGTGCATTCCTGGGAGATCCTGTGGTGCAGGTGAACTTTCATAAACCAGAAAAAGATCATCTGAAAACCCCTTTGCTAAGTTATTTGACTTGTCTATTAGAAGAGAGGTACCTGAGTGGCAGTATCAGCTTGGGAAGTTAAGATAGCAGCTGTCAGTAGAAAGTGAGTTTACCATTACCACTTGTTTTGGATAGCAACCATGACTAGTATGGCTTATGTACACTCTTCTGTAGGTGTGCTGGTTTTGGCTGGGATAGAGTTAAATTTCTTCAGAGTAGCTGGTATAGGGCTATGTTTTGGGTTTGTGCTGGAAACAGCAATGATAACACAGGGATGTTTTCATTGTTGCTGAGCAGTTACACAGAGCCAAGGCCTTTTCTGCTTCTCACCCCACCCTACCAGCAAGTAGGCTGGGGGTGCACAAGAAGCTGGGAGGGGACACAGATAGGACTGCTGAGCCCAACTGACCAAAGGGATGTTCGATACTTTGACATCATGCTCAGCATATAAAGCTGGAGGAAGAAGGAAGCCGGGGGATGTTCAAAGTGATGTTGTAATGTTGTTTGCAATGGAGCCCTGCTTTCCAGGAGATGGCTGAAGACCTGCCTGATCATGGGAAGTAGTGAATGAATTCCTCGGTTTGCTTTGCTTGCATACATGGCTTTCGCTTTACCTGTTAAACTGTCTTAATCTTTTTCTCACTTTCTCCTTTCTGATTCTCTCCTTCATTCCACTGGGGCAAAATATGGCTGTGTGGGGTTTAGCTGTCAGCTGGGGCTAAATCACAACAGTATTCTTTTACATTGGTGGTAAATTTAATTTTTTTCCCTACTTTATGTCCCTGATTGTGTTTAGGAGTTTAAGAATTCAGAATTAACACTCCCCTACAAAGTATGCAGTATTTCATACCTCTTAGTGCTATTGTTTCAAGAGGTCTTTGAACTCACCAGTTTTTTGACTATCTGGCTCATATTTTCAAAGTGGTTATCACAGCTATGAGAACTATGAATAAAGGGTTGGGGTTGGTATTTGGGTTTTTGGGTGTTTTTTTTGGGGGGTGTGGTGTTGGGTTTTTTTGTTTGGTTTGTTTTTATTAAGGAAAAACAGGGTTTTGGAGTAAAGCTTTTCATTGTGATAAATTCATTGCACACCAGTACACAAGAAGCAGTAAGTCAAATAACAGAGCATCATTAATCTATGTAAGGAGAAACCAGCATTTTAAAAGGGATTATAAATGTTGTGAGTTTAGTAATTCCTTGAAGATACTCTTCCCTGCTTTAAAGCATTTGTAATCACATTGAAAAAATGATGCGTCTTATCTCCAGCTATGCATAAACAACAACGGTCCCAGGTACGTAACTGTAAACTGTAAAAGGTGATGTACTTAATTTAAGGAAAGCATAAGTAAGCACCTTTTAACTATTACCAGTGTGATGGAAAATCAGAAGTGAGTACTTTTTTTCCCTTCAGTGTGGAAAGATTTGTGCCCCTCGACGGATCAGGCCTTGCATTGTCAATGGGATGTTTTACATGGCTTTGAAGCATGTTCTTGTAGTGCTTTAGGTTAGTTCAGAGTTAATTTAGAAATTAGAGGGGAGCTGTACAATTGGCTGGAAAATACACCTCCTCTGCTTTCCTTCTGAAGATAGAGGGTTCTGTCTCAGGCTACTTAAGGAAAGGTATTTGACATTTTGGCCTTCAAAATCATCATGACTGCAGCTTCAGTCCTTCTGCAAAGAGCAGATCCTGCTGTGATTGTCAAAGCACTGTTCTGAAATCAGGACAGCAAGGCTGATGAAATCGTCTATCCACTTCATACCTCCACCCCCTCAGCTAATCTGCAGGAGTGTTCAGGCTGCTACCAGGTTTGTGAAATCCCTCCCTTGCCTGAAAGGAAAACACTAAGATGAAGGGTTATTATTTTTTTCCCCTCTCGATGTTGTTTCATGCAAGGCTACCCAGTAATTTTCTTAAAAGCATTAAAATACTCATGGGAGGACAGATTGGCTAAAAGTTTTTGTACAGATGCCTCTGTTATTTGGTTACAGTTAACTGTAACCCTGAGGACTTGGTGTCAGTGATAGGATACATTCATGTACAATGGGGTTCTTGATCAAAACTGAGGTCTGCTTTTGATAACATCTATTTTTTGTCTGATAGAAATGCTCTCTCACTGTCCAAAAGTAAGACTTTTCACTAGAAATTGTAAAATCAATGGTTGACTGCATTTAGCAGGTTAAGATGAGAAGGAATAAGTAATAGCACAATGTAATTTTTTTTTGTATATGAAAAATGTATTTCAGATGGGTTTCTTCTCTTCTGATTAAGAAGAGGCCTTACTGCAAAATGACTATTTCTGATACTACCAAATGGGTCTTGATGCACATTAGTTTGCATTATCTCTTACCACTGCTGTGTATTCTGTAGGAATATGAGGACAGGCTCATGATACTGGCATTCATAATCACTGTGTTTTGAGTAGACACGGTGTAGAAGTGTTACTGGAATTGTTTTGTAACACAGTTGTGAAAACTTGAAGATAGGACACTGGCAGAACTTGAAGAGTAAGAGACCTGTACTAACTTGCTTTTAGTATCACACCAATTAACAAGTTTTTAATAAGATGTTATTATTCAGTGCAGAAAAATCTAGCACAAGGAAGAGAATTTTGAGGTTTCTGGTTAAGTATTAAACATTTATCAGCTTGGAAAGGATTTCTTATTTCTGGCTATTAAATTACTCCAGCCAGAAATAATTCTTATCTTTGAAACTCTCTGAAGTTACTTTTTTTTTTATTTTTTAAATTTTCTTTTTCATAAAGAGGAAAAAAAGCAGCTTTCTTTGAGCAGTATTTACCTTGTTTTCTCAAAACCTCCCTGAAAGCCAGAGTTTTATCTTTCCCTCAGAGCTTTTATCTTTATCTATCAAAAGTAGTTTGAGACACACCTTACTCATGATGAAACAGTCAACTTTTCTGATTGCTACACTCTGGGAATTCTGGAAAACAAAGATACATTTCTCCTGAAGTCCGTTCAATGAACATTTATTTTACTAAGTCAGAGCCATTCCTTCTCCCTCCATGACAGTAAAGTACATGTTTAAAACCAAAAATAAATACTTAACAACTCAATCCCTGTTCTCCTATAGCAAGTAGAGTACTCTGGGGAAATGATCTGTTACAGACTAGGAGAGAGACAATCCCTATGCTTCTAATTACGTATTGACCAGTACCAATCAATAAGGAAGTCAGCTTACATGTCTAAGAGATGCCCTTGAGGAAAATGAACATCGCATTCCTTCTTCTTTGTCAATATAACATGACTTGGGGCACAAGCGATAGCACTGCTGTTACTGACTTAAAATAAATAAAAAATGAGAAAGAGGATAGTAACAGATTCTCTTGCTTGTTTAATAGGGTTGAAATGTAGGTTAAGCATCTTATAAAAGAAATCCCTGCTTCTTGTCATCTTCAAAGAATCTGGCTGCTTCACTGATGAATATATATCAGGAGTTTTCACAGAGGTTTAGCAAGAAAGAGAGGAGATGCAACCTGGATGACACAAGTGCGTTTCAAAACACTTCCAATATTCTAGCTCTGTAAAAACTCAAGTCATCAGCAAACCTAGAATCACTACCAATATCCAGGTTATTGTCAGTGTTCATCACTCATCACATGGGGCAATTTTGCACTGTAGATATTTACCAGAAAAGCATAAAATGTGCAGTAGGAATCTAATAAAGAGTCCTCAGAAATGATGTTCAGAATAAAGACTTAAATTTTCTGTGCTATTTCTTGAGACCATCAGGAAGCCAAATGAGAATTAAAGAGCTTTCCTGGCACCATTCCCTTTAGAAATACCACTTGTCCTCCAAGTTAAACCTCACTCTGTAGGTCATTCCTGGTTCTCAGGGAAAATTTGCTTTCAAGGTGGCAACCTGAACCGCCTGCTGGCACCTAACCAGCTCTCCTCCCACGGCACAGACTTCAGCACTGAAATGGTTCTCCCATAGCCTCAGTAAGGAGGGATGGAAGTCTTATTTGCTGCTGACGTTCCTAATGGAGGTGACTCAGTTTCTTGGCAGTTTTGACTACAAAGGAGGCTTTTGAGATACGCTGGAAATACGAGCTCGTAATGATCGAGGAAAGGGCTCTCAACAGATAAAACTCTTCTCATGACTGAGACACCAGAAAAGAAAATGCTTTTGGCCATTTTTATTTTCACCACAGCCTGGTTTGTTTGTTTATTTTTCATGGGTTTAGGAGGTGAATTTCTGGAGGGGAAATAGGTTTCTTGAAATGAGAAAAAAAAGCCGGAATGTTACATTGATTCCAAAATTCTGAAAAAGAATTTTTCAGAAATTCCAGTTTTTGGAATGAAAAAGAAGGGACAAACAAAATAATGATATCCTGCCCTGGCAAGTACTCTTCATGGTGGGTTACAGCCCCATCAAGGTGATAGAGAAGGAACAAAAGTGATGCCTGAAATAGGAAATTTGTGGTGTAAAAAGGACATCACATTATAAATGGTGAAAGAGTGCACATACATTCATTTCATAGCAGAGCACGTCAACACCATAGTTACTTGAAAACCCTAGGTAATAAGTAAGCATAAACAAACACAAGATTAAGAGTGCATCAAGTGCCTAGACTCCACCTGGAAAAAAGGACATCATATCTTTACCTGTGGGTATGCTGAATTTACATAGTACAAAGTCCGCTGAATAAAATACGATGGCCATTGATGTAGTCCATGACACACCAGTTACTGAGTTGGAGCCCTGGACAAAGGACTTTCGCTAATGCATTCCAGTGCACTTACACAGCCACCCTACCCGCATGGTTTAGCTTTTCACGAAGCTTGATTCTGGCTGAATGCTGTCTTGGAATGATTGTGCACAAAAGGGGCAAATTGTTCCCAAGAAGCCTATGGAAGAAAGGATGAGGTGGAGATAAATGTATCCAAGTAGCTTTGCATTGACTGGTTTTACCGCAGCATGTAGTATGTGCTTAAGTACTTGCTGCTGGGACTATAAGCGCTTTACAATAACACGACATCCATCACTGAAACATAAAATGGAGGGATTTTTATTTTATTTTTCCCAGGAGAAAATTGATGCCTTAAAAAATCCACAAGACTTGAGCCACCAAGTCATCACTGTCAGCGGGCATGTCTTTCAGACACCTCACCTCATCTCGCTGCGAATCATGCACCAGTGAAAGCTGCATACCACGGCAGAAAACTGCACTCTTCCTTGTGTGATGGACACAGTTAAAAAAATTACAGGGCCTGAAGGAACTGCCAGATTAGAAGGAAAGCCTTCGCCTGAGAAGCCTGTTTCACATCACATCAGTGACAGTGAAGTGAGGATGTCTGGGGGCTATGGGTTTCACAGCTCTGAGAAAGCAGTTTCTTAGTTATTTGGTAAGATGACTCAGTTTATGTCTCTGGTAGTGCAGGAGAGCCTGAAGTTATTGAGACTGCCTTCTTACAGGTCTGCTTTTGAAGAAAGCTAGCTTTTTTGGTGAAGTGGTGCCAGAATTCCCGTAAGAAGGCCCCATTCCCCTAAGATGATTAAGGAAAGACATAATCCCTGACATTTTCAACCAGCATTGGAATTTTTCCTTCCATTTAGTGGGAGCTCCAAAATCTGAATGCTAGATAATTCCAATGTATATTTTAAGCCAGGCAGCCAAGGCAGGAACTTAGAGTCCAGGAACCTATGATTTTCTTTTGGTATCTTCAGTTCATGCTGGAAAGGTAGGCAAGCTGTGTTTCAAGCTAGATGGTCTATCTGATTTTATGCACAACCATGTCATAAAAAGTGCATGATGACATGCTGGAAAAATTCTCTTATTAAATTTTGCAGTCACCTGCAATTTTAAACAGAGCCAGTACTGTAACATCATAGTTGTCATTTACCTACGTCCTTTGTACTCAGAGCTAGTCTGTGGAGAGTGAGATTTTGTCTGGTGGTGACTGAGTGTAAATTGTTATCCTCACACCAAGGTAAATGCCTCCAATTTATGTATCCATCGACTCAGGACAGAGGCCAGAGAAGACATATTCTCTCACGCCATCCTTCTTTGAGATCACTGAATACTGGCAATTTTCAGTCAGGCCTTTGAGACCTTGAGGCCTGAGCTTGCCTTGGTGTGTGTTGAATTGCGTCCTCTGTCAGGCCTCCATGGCAACTCCATCACTTCCATCAGGACTGGCCTCTGTATTGTCTCATACAGAGACTTCATGGGTGGCTTTGTGCATTTCTAAGTTTTCCTGGAAGGCAAGTGTTTCATTCCCCTATGATGTCATCTGGTATCTGCTGGTGACACAATGAAGGGAAGTGTTGCATTTAATTAGCTATCAACTCACATGAAGGAAACTGTAACAGTAAAACCTGCAAATGTGCAAGTCTGTTTAAGCTCATCTTGTGCAAACTCTGCAGTTCTAGTTTCTAGAAAAGTAGTCAGGTAATCGATAGACATCACTATGGTCATCCCACCAGTGAATCACTTCCGCTTTCATGTAAGGATGAATTCATCCATTGTATTCAGGCTGAAACAACTGGAAGTTGGGTCAGTCACAATGTGGTCAGAAGCCCTCCCATCCTGTTTGAGTCTTCTGTAATGAGCTGTTGCTGAAGTTTGTTAAAATTGAGTCAGTGGCCCAAATGAGTCATTCAGAAACTCCTATTCAGTTCACTCTCTAAGACACAAACAGAAGATTTAAAACCTCACTTCACTTTTCAATAAAGGGAAAAAAAATGTGAATGAATACCAGGTGTGATATCACTGGCATACATAAGCTTTCCCAAATGCATGACAGTATTTAAGGAAGATAATTCTCAGATTTAAAATGTGACTTACTAATAACGTAATGATGCAGTTCCGTGTATTGCCATCCATCAAAGTTATTCAGATTAAGCCCCCCACAATTTGCTGAAGATAACGTGCCAGACTTGGAAAATGAGCTTTGAATGTGACATTTGCCTGAAGAGTGATCTTTTTAGCTTATCTGTCCCTAAGATTAAACGTCCAATATTTTAGCTTAATTGAAACTTTTGTTACTGATGTATAAGCCAAAATGCAGCTCAACTGTTTCTGTCACAATTGTATTGCCTCTGAATAGCTAACTAGAGCAAAATGCAACGATGTATATTTCGCCTTTGATGTAAATGAAACTGAATTCACCTGAGGACTGTCTTCTGGATAAGAAAGAACAGTTTTTACTAAGCTACCTTGAAAAGCTGGCTTTGTTATGTACTGAAGTGATATGAAATTCTTTCCCTTTTGCTGTATGTGTGAGAGAATGTTCATCAGTGAAAGCAAAACATATTTAAATCTTCAGTATTGAATGCTCCCAAGAGCATGACAAAAATTGGCAGAGATACTTTTGGAGTCATTCATATTCATTCGGAACAAATATTGGTGCACAGGAGAAATTTCAGATGACTGGCAAAAAGTGAATGTGGCACACTGTAAAGAATAAACATAATGGGTTCAGATAATCATAAGCATTACATAGACTCTGGGCAAAATAGTAATATAGGCAAATATGGGAAACAAATAGGTAGTAGCTTATGTAATGTTAATCAATATATTTTTTTATGGAAAATGGGTGTAGTCAAGCAACAAAGTGAGACTAAAATGCAGTTGCTTAAGTATTGGCTTAATACACATAGATTAAGTCATTTGGTGTAGGTCTGCATGACAGCCCTGTAAAAAAGCCCCAGTACTATACAAAATCAATTTACCTGTATCAAGTGCTGTGTGAACCAATTAGCAGCTACATCAACATGTTTCTACCCGCTTCCAATGGGTTACTTAATGGCTTCAAAGGCTTCCAGATCACTGATGTCTTTATCAGTGATCTGGAAAAAACATAAACTCCTTGCTGACAACTTTGCAAATGACAACAAAATTGCTGCAATGATCAAAGAGAACAGAATGACATAAGGAAATTTAACATGGTGCTTCAGGTCTTAAACATTAAGCTAGGTTTTAAAAACAGGGTGAGTTTCAATGTGGAAGAGATACTACCCAATAAATGGCCATGTTGAGACTCTGAAGCCTGTGGTGCTGGCCCAAAGAGGGAGGGTGATGGATGAATAGAAACTACTCTCTGTTCCACTATATATTCCCATTTTCCTCATTTCTATCATTTGCCTTACTCAGGGAATGAAAACATGCAAGGAATGACCAGGCACAGGAAAAAAAATCACATTCCAGGTTTGCAGTGGCTGGCTCTTGTTTTCTGTTAAATTGCTGCTTATTTCTATTAGATTGCTTTTTCTCATACTAGGGACAAAGAAGGAGAAAAACCACCTGCCTCATTTCTATATGCATAGCATATCATAGCTGTCCTATTCTGTTTCATTCTATTCTCTTCTGTTCTATTCCATTCTATTTGATTCCATTCAATTCCCTGCACTCACAATGAGTTGTATAATGATGAGATCATTATTTACCTGAAATGCCAAGGGAATTTCAGCACCAAAAGCACCTTCAAAGATGCAAATCAGAAAGGTTATAGGTGGAAAGAGTATTTTATTTCTTTATAAATAAAGTTATTTTGTCTTAGTTTAGTTAGTTTAGCTCATTTAAGTCCAGTTTAGTTTAGATTTTGTTTTCCTCAATCTGTTTCAGAGCTGATGCTCATAAGCACATGATGCGCATGCGTAGCCAGCAGCAGGTTGACGCATCCTTCAGTTTAGCTTGGAAAAAACCTCCCTTGCAGTCTGACAAAGGAAAGCCAGGGCAGGAGCGGTGCGGAGGTGGTGCGAGGGCAGTGCAAGAACCCAGCCAGAATGGGCCTGACAAGGGGTCGTGCTCAGTGCTACAGAGGACAGCAGCAAGTCCCTGGGCCATGCTGGGGCTACCCTGGGAGTGCAGAAGGCTGCCTCCCCCCAAGATGTGTGGCATGAGGGCCACCTATGTGGAGCAAGAGCAGCTACTTTTGGGCCACAATAGCCCAAAGGAGCCCTATCAAGTGCTCGGCTGTGAAGGAGGCAAAAAAACCCAGGGACAATTGCTGGTCTACCCTGAGGGCAAAAAAGCCCTTCCCCCTCCCCGCTGCAGGACATGAGGGGCCACCTTCGTGGTGCATGAGCATCAAGTGATAACCCAAAGCACCAGAACCAGAGGAGCCCTGACAAGTGGTCATTCTCAGTGCTCAGAGGAAGTTCTTTACTGTGAGAGTGGTGAGGCACTGGAATGGGTTGCCCAAAGAGGTTGTGAATGCTCCATGCATCCAATGTTCAAGGCCAGGCTGGACAGAGTCTTAGGTGACATGGTTTAGTGGGAGGTGTCCCTGCCCATGGTGGGGGGTTGGAACTAGGTGATCTTAAGGTCCTTTCCAACCCTAACTATTCTATGATTCTGTGATTTGAAGGTGAAAGGAGAAGTTTGCTAGCCTATCTGTATGCTAGCCAGCAGGAAGACAGAGGAGGGAACAATGTGGATTAGGAGAAAGGAAGGCAAAAAAACCCCAACCAAACAACAAAATAAGATATGAGTAGTTTGGGGGTGATGGAGTGGGAGCAGAATGGCCTCAATGCACTGAGAGTGTTTTCCACTGCGAAGCAGAATTGAAGCAAGGAATCCTGTGGAATGAAAGTAGTGACTGCACAATTAAAGTCTCTATTAAAAAGCATGCTCACAAAATATTTACAAGCTTTTAACTATTTAACTATTTATGCATTTAACAGAGAAACATTCATTTTTTATCTGCAACATGTAGGTAGCCATAGGACTGAAGCAGTGGGTGAGTAGGTATGATTTCCTAAGCTTCCCTGTTAGTGCTTGGTGCTGGTGGGAGGAAAATGGTTGGATATTCATGGTTGTAGGTGGAGAGCCATGCAGAGGGTTGCAGTGCCCATACTGTAGGTAAGACCTGCTGAAGGGCAGAAGAGTCTGGGTTACCCTGCAGGGAGGGGGAGCTTCAGGGAATTGTGCACACCTTGATAGATCACTGGTCAATAGGTGCACACGGGTTGGGAGTGGAAAAGTCCCACATGGGGTAATCCAGGTCAGAGCATCTTTTGCTACACGGGACTTTCTGCAGCTTCAAAAATGCTGTCAAGTTTTCTAGCTTTGCCTCTGCAAAGTGTTCATACCTGTTTTAAGGTGACCCACCAAAATACAGGAACAAAGTCTGAAGGACGGGACTCTGGTTTTGTGCAGTGTATCAACTGCATATCACAATCTTACAGGTCCTCGTGGGTATCATTTGTACAATGAACTATAAATAATTCAGTATTTGGCAGTCAAAGATTCCATCAATAATATTATGCAGACTTTTTTCTTTTTTTCTTACCCAAAGGCAAAGTAAATAAACATTTTATAACTTATCTCTCAGGTAGGGTGTTTAAGCTTGTGTGCAGACACAGAACATATCTGCAACAAGCAGATCAGAGTGTGATTCTAGATGATTCTAGAAACCCTGTGTCTTTACTCCTAGAGATAATGAATTAATCAACAGCAAAGATCTTTCATGTATTAGCCCCTCATTAGTAACCTTAGCTTCCTGCATCTGTTAGAGGAGGGTTTTGAGCTCTTGCCTGTTTCCTGCCACAAGACAAAGGTAACAAAGAATTTCCAGGAGATACACACAACTCATGAAAGCAGAGTGGCTGCGGATGCCCACAGGAGGTGTTATTCTGCAAAATCTCAACTTTATACATATTGGTATTCCTCTGGATTGCATAAACATGCAATTGTAGAGGCAGACCTTTAGCTGGCATAAGTGGTTGTGATCTAATTGATCTTTTAGAGTGGAGGAAAAGCTTTATGTTATTTGGTAATAGACTGTGGGGGAATGGATATTTCATCAGTCACTGTGTAACTGACTGAATGCACTGCCAGGTCGAATTTCTCCATGTCTCCCTTTCTTCTGCTTTGCCCATTTTCAGACTCTCAGCTAATCTGGTCTTTCAGCAGAGACAAACATTTCTTTCTCACGTCCGTGATACCTATTTATTTTTAAAGTGTTGTTAGCATAGTTTTCGCTGTCTCTTTCTGTCTGTCCCTGCTTAATTGATGAAAAAAATAGCTGTCTGAAATGTTCTTTCTTGAGAAAAGTTGCTAATTTTCTCTCTGAGATCTTTTCCTTGTGTTTGTATTCAGTCAATTCTACTCGATTTTGTAAGAAAAATCTAACACTGCTTCTTCAGTGTATGTTTACTTTCTCCTGAAGCCATTGCAAACTAAGGTACCCTGGGAAAAGGAGTTGGATTCTTCTCATTTGCAAATACCATTAACAGAATTGTGGACCAAATTCCATGCACAGCTCCGAATTACACACTCAATTAGGGCCTGATCCAATGCTTGTTCAAATAACTGGAAAAATTCCCCCTGATTTTAATGGACTCTAGCTCAGACCCTGGGGAATGGACATTTCCACTGTGGATGGTAAGTTTTGAGTATGGTGGAATTTACACAGTGATAGACTCATAGGGTTGGAAAGGACTTCAGAGGTCACATCTCGAGGCAGGATCAGCTAAATTTATATACCCCAAGAAATGTCTAATGTATTCTTAAAGGTCAGTGACTGGGACTCCATGGATTTTGCTTTCAGGCCATCTCTTTTGTTAATTATCCTTTCTCTTAAAAAATTCTTCATATCTGCTCTAAATCAGTTCTTGCTCTGGTCTACACTCATCATTTCCTGCCCTATTCAAAGTAAATGAGAGCAGACTCTTTTCTTTCTCTTTGCAATAGCTTTTAATGTATTTGAAGACTGAACATGTGAGTCAAACGTGTCTTCCCTAGGCTAAACAACCTCAGTATTTCAGTCTGTTCTCATATTTCAATCTGTTTTCTGATCTTAGTCATTACAGGTCCTCTCTTTTGGACTCCCTTCAATTATTGCACATCTTTCCTGAAGGACAGTGCCCAAAACTGGATACAGCATTTCAGTGTGGGTCTTCTCAGCGCTTAGTAGAGGGAAAGCACTTCATGTGTCACGCACAGTCTCAGTACAATGATTGTCCTTCACACATCGACATGACGTTATTTGCTCCTACTTACCTTGTGACCCACTAGAATTGAACCTAGGCATAATGTAACAAGACAATTGGAGGGCTTCCTGGGACTGCTCAGGAGATGCTAAGGGTACAATTAGTATTGCAGTATTGCAGAGCTGCTACATTTATTAACAAAGCAAATGAAAGGGGAGATTTGAATACCTGTTACCAGGTAAGTTCTCCAAACCGAGATTGAGAAAGACCATGATATTGCTTGCCAGAATATAAGATTGGGAAAGAGATGCAGTAACCACAGGCACCATCATATTGGTTCTGTGGAATTACTTCTCAGGCTAAAACTGTTATTTAAGACAGTCTTTCTCTTCTGGAGGTAAGCTTCAACTACGTACTTATGTTTGTACACTTACTTACGCATATTTGATTTTGGGCTACTTTTTAGGAGCGTGTGCATTTTTACAAATGCAACACCAGAAAACAATAACCAATATACACACATTTCATATTTTGTATATTGAATTGCCTCATTACAACCCTCACAAATATATATGAACTGTAAAAATCAATTCTTGAAAACAGTATTCAAAAATCCATTTCCTTAATAACTTTGCCCTTTATCAAAGGATTAATGGCTTAGCACACATGGAATTGGCCAAGGAATAATTCAGTTCTTAAAATGCTCCTTTAAACAAAAAGCTGACATTTTTGATCTCATTAGATGTCAAAAAGATGACATTTGTGTCTTGTTCCTGCAAAAGTTAATGGTCTAGGGTATTTCTGTGTTCAGAGCAAAACTGGGTCCAAAATAGGAAGAATTTTATGCTACAGCTATTTATGACAATCCCATTATGTGTTATTGGCTTCTCTCTACTTGAATATTCAACCTGCGTTGCATGTTCTTGTAATAACGTCGGTAGGCAAAGAAATACAGTGTAGCTGAACAAACTTGAAGATATTCAATTCAGATCTACTTTTCCAATCAAATGTGGCAAGATCTGAATAATGCCATAAATATTCAATAATAGCATGGACTGCAATTTTACCTTTGATATACAATATAACAAGTAGGCCTGAAATTATATATGTAACTCATTAGCAGTCAAATAAATGATGACTAGAGCCTGCTGTATGAACAATTCTGTATTTCAGAATAAGCACCAAAAGGCCAGGTATTTCTCTAAAGAGAAATTAAAACATACCCTTACCTTTATAACTTTGCATTTTACAATATTCACCGTCTTAGCAGTTAGGAATGCATGAGCTACTTCACTGCATGAGATCTAGAATTTTTGCATTAACATGACAAGTAATGCAGCACTTGGCTGCTTTTTCTGACAGTCTTAATAATAGCAAGAAATTGCAAAGAAGGTCATGATATTGTTTCACTGCAAAACATTTTCAAGTTCAGAATTGGAGGGACTGAATAAACTACCTGCTTGGTAGTTTATTATTAATTGAATATTATTTATTGAATAAACTACTTGGAAAACACTATTATGAAACTGAATCTATTCTGCTCCTTCTCAGGTATAGAGGGAACTTACTTAATACATAATAGCAAACAGTTTTGAAAAATGTCAAACCACCTCCAACTGAGATACTATGCCATGGTACTGAATTCACAATGTGAAAGACACAAAGATCTACAAACACACTAGAAAAAAGCTGACCTCAGATAAAGCAAATGTTATCCTTTTGCAAGGAGTGATGAATACACTAAAGACACTTCTGGAATGACATCGTGATCTCACCAAAATCAGTGAGATGAGTTCTACTGGCTCCAATAGATCCAAGATTTCATTCCTGAACTGTGCTATGAGGTGCTAAAACAAAATGAATCAGATGTTGGAGAAGTCTGCCAGATACTGCTGATCAATAGCACAGATGTTGTTTAATATAAAAAATGCCATCAATCTGGATTAATTAAAAGCATTAGATCAGAAATGATACTAAACACAATAAAACAGATGAATGCATTATTAAGGTTCTCAATGTGTTCAAGCAACAACAAACCCTACATTAAAAAAACATGTTCGTACATAATTACCATTAAGCCACCCACTCGGTGTTTTATGTTTTTTGCCATTACTATAACACAAAATGAGCAGATTGAAGCTGGACAGGCAAGAACTGAGCTGGGCTGTGGAGGGAGGCTGTAAAATCTCTGTCCTTGGAGGTTTTCATAACCCCACAGGCCAAAGCCCTGAGTGATGTGGCCTGAATTCAGCTTCAACCCTGCTTTGGGATGGAAATTGAACTACGGCCCTCCTGGGGTTCCCTCCAGCCTCAGTGATGCTGTGATACTCCCTCTGTGAGCTGCAGCTTGAGGCTGTGCCCTACCCTTCATTCACTGCTTCTCCATATTCCAGTGATAAGGATTAACTGGGTCCTTCCCCAACCAGTGCACATCCCTTTATGTTAGTTATATTTGTTGCACAACCATGTCAAACAAGACCTGTAAGACCTGTTGTTGTATTAAGGAGAGATCTTAATTTCTGGTTCCCCTCAGATTTTCTTATACAAGATGATATAAGAAATCAAAGGTATTTCTATCTTCTAAATCTGCATAGAGGAAGCTTCTTTTAAATCTTTAGTACTCTTCACTGTCACTTTTTAACCCTATTGAGGGAAGAAAAGACAGAACCTTTTACGGCATTTAGTTCTTTGCACCAGTTCCCCATGTCTTGATTCTTTGCAAGCCAAGACCCAGTTCTTCTGGTATGCAATCACCAGGTAATTCTGAAGTTGAAGCTGAATTACCATATCTGAGAAGTGTACACCATGGCTTGATCTTCAGCAGATTCGGGAACAGAGATGGAGAGTGGAGGTAAGAGAGTAAGGGTCCATGTTAACAGAAGAAGAAAAAAAAAACTATACACTAGGACAGGAGAAACCCCTCTATCTTCTAGTTTATTTTCCATACCCGAACGGCAAGAATGCATTTAGAGTGGAACATAGGTTTTGCTAACAAAGCCCAGCAGACCATCAGACAATTACTTTAAATATTGCACTGTAAAAAAAGGATGTAATTTAAGATGCTGTTTTATGGACATCATAAAATAAGTCTGTAGAGGCAAACTGCAGCCAGAGTAGTTGCAGACCTCTAGTGATGTTTGTATATATATAGCATATAACTCCACCTACTGAAGCCAATTTCAAACAAGTATAACTGCTCTGAAGTACTTTTCTACAGCACTTCTTACTTATTTCTTTGGTCAGCACTGGTATTAAAAGTCACATGGTCATTTGCTGTTGGCAGGAGAGGCATGAAGAAAAGTACTGAAGTAGGCAGGTGTGATGGTGGCAAGCCTGGAAAGGCAGGCAGCTGAAATGGAGAGTGAAGGCACTGTTGGACCCAAGGCAGAGCCTAGATATAAATTACACAGAGGGTCTCCCATGCCAAATGGCCCCAAAACCCTTCCTTCATGGTGGAGGCTGAGACAGAAACATTCACCAAAGTATGTGATCCATGCATGATGAGCTGATTTTGAAGGTAAAGCACTTAAGTCATTTCAATGTATTTGTTATCAGGATGGTTTTTTTCTTCAATGTATTTATTATCAAATGGCTTACTGAATCCCTATCCCTTGGCATACCTACACCAGATTGCAAGAGACAAAAAATAAGCATGTTAATCCTTCTGACTTCGTTTCCATCATCTGTACTCCAACTTCGAATGAGTACAAATTTAATATGTTACAGAGTCTTCAGAGTAGATTTAGGTCGATGGAATCATTAGGTTCATATGGTTTGGCTGTCTGACTGTTTCTTTTTGTTTATTTGTTACTGCTGCACTTGAATATCCTAAGATGCGCCATCTGCTTGAAAGGATGGCTTTCATGAAAAGGCCTACAGTGAAAACATTTGAGTCTGACAAAATGTGCAAGTGAGAAGGATGGCAAATACCCCATGTTTCTGCCTACTAATAAATAATGTCTCTATCTTTGCATTCAAGTTTTGCAAGAGCTCAATCTCCCTCAGCACCGACTCTGTTAACATTCCTAACCCTTCACCTAAGAAAAACTTTCCTGCTTAAGGAGTTTTTGGCCATTTTCCAGGCCTGTTTGGGAGCCAAGCCCATCCACCTCAGTGCCCGGCTGCTGCCTGGCAGGGCAATAGAGGCGCCTTTAGGCAAGGCCACAGCCATCCAGGCGCAGGTACCTGACAGCGGCCAAGAGCTGGCTCAACACCTCAAGCCTGAAGCCAAGACAGAGCCACCAGTGTCCACGGTGAGTTTAAGACTATCTGCTCAATCTGCCCCTTTCCCACGTGTCCCTCAGGGACCCACCATCTGTGCTAGCCGTCCCTCCCACTGCTTTGAGGGAAGACCACCCCCCTCAGCCCCACGAGGCCCGACGGCAGAGCGTCCACCTCGGCGCCGCTCAAAGACTACAGCTCCCGGCAGGCCTCGCGCCCTGCCGCGCGGCACGCCGGCAGCCGTAGTTCCCCCGGCGGCGCTGCAGCCCTCCTTCAGCGCCGAGCCGCTGGCGCCTTTCTCCTTCGGGCTGTTCGCAGCGCACGCGTGCTGCTCCCGCCGCCTCTGCCCGGGCTCTGTGTGTGCGTGAGCTCGGCAGGGCGCCGGTTCTCGCCGGCGGCTCGGTTTAAGGGCCAGGCCGAGAGAGCTCCTTCCGACCGCCGGCGCGGGAAGCGGACGGAAAAGGGAGGGGGAACAGAGGGAGCCGCTGGGCGCATGCGCGCAAGGGTGCCCCGCCGCCTCCGCCGCCCTCGTGCCCGCGGAGGGGTGGTGTTGCCTGCTGGCCGTTGAGCCAGTCACGCGGGCAGGGCGGCGAGCGGCTCGAGCGGCGGCGGCAGCGCGCAC